>PVIA01004228.1:0-144338 GCA_004024845.1 Tonatia bakeri
ATACTCAGATGTTGACTATGAGGTAGCCTATGTTCTCAAAGCAGACAGAGAGAATTATTGTGCTGCAAAATAGGAAATCAGTTTCCTTGAAGAACCCTTTCCTATAGAAAAATGTCTCAAAATGCAAAAATGCTCTTGGTATTGACAAAACAAATCATTCATGCCACAAGACCAAGGAAAAATTGCCTTAACATGGCAAACCAACATACATGTTCTCCTTTTCATGTATAAATGAGAATATGTAACAAATTATTTATGTCAAAACATGTCATTTTTCCTCACTTTGACACACCCATATTATTTGCTTATTATTTCATTTGTCCCACAAATTGCCTGAATTTTGTAATTACTGTTTAAACTTTTCTTCCTAACAATAAGTATAAGAATATGAGTCAGAACCCTTCTGTTTGGAGCCCAGCTCTGTCACCAGCTGTGTGACCTTAGACAAGGTATTTAGTTGTCCTCCTGTGCCTCAGGTTTCTTCTATATAAACCGTGATGATAAATATTTAATTTGTAAGATGACCATAAGAATTAAAGTTATAAGTTCATATCAAATACTTAGAACAGTGACTGACATGGTCAGAGCTCAATAAATATTTTTACTGTCATTATTTACTATAATATTTTTAGGCCAATCTGTAATACATGCAGCTCTCAGTTACTACTTTGGAAAGAGAGAGGATAGGCTCAGTGAGCTGAAGACAGATCAATAAGATTTATCAATTATACAACACAGCAAGGACTACAAACAATATAAAACAAAATATTAATAATAAAAATCTAAAAGATCAAATAAACAAAAAAGCAAACAAAGAAAAGTTTTAGGGGCTGTAGTTTTAGAAAAAATAAGGGAAAATCTTTAGAATCTAGAGCTACCCAAATAGTTCTTAGAATTGACACCAACAACAATCTCTAAAAGAAAATTTGATATATTGGACTCCAAATTAACAACTTTTCTCTTCAACAAGACCACATGAAGATGATAAAAATACAAGTGACAGACTAGGATAAAATATATGCAAACCACATATCCAACACATAACAATTATCTAGAATATATTTTAAAATTCTCAAAAATTACAAGTGGTCCAATTACAAACTGGGCAAAAAGACAAGAATGTTTTTTTCACCAATGAGGTTGTACAGATTGTGCACGAGCATAAAAAATGATGCTCAACACCGCTAGCCATCAGGAAATATAAATTAAAGCTACCATCTAACATTGCCACATATTTATCATAGCTAATGTGAAAAAATAAATATAATTAGAACACCCAATACTACCAAGGGTATGGAGAAACTGGATTATGCATATACTACTGGTAGGATTGTAAAATGGCATAAACACCCAGGAAAACAGTTTGAAAGTTTTTCATGAAACTAAAAAACTATACAAATGCCACAGGACCCAGTAATTATACTCATGGACATTTATCCCAGAGAAATGAAAATTTATAATCATTCAAAATGCAAATATTCATAGTAATTTTATTCATAATATCCCAAAGCTGGGGGGAAGGCCTCATTCCATAAGTGTCTGGATAATCAAACTTTCACAGTTGTAAATATACTGTTCAATAATAAAAAATAAACAAATTATTAATACACATAGTATCTTAAGTAAATTTCTAGGGTAGTATGCTATATGAAAAAAAATCAAAAGGTCACATGTTAAAACCATGTTTGAAATGACAAAATTATAGAACTGGAGAGAAAAGCAGTGGCTGTCCATCCATCTATCTGTCCATCCATCTATCTGTCCATTCATATTCATCCATCCAACTATCTAATTTACTATATTTACCTTTTTCTAATAATGTGAGAGTTAGGATTTTTTAAAAAGATGAGTGTCACAGGGACACATATTAACATATTTATTGAAATTAAAAAATGAAGTCAGATATTTTCTCACCATAAATCTAATGAATGATTTAGTTTACAGTGAGAATTGGCCTTTCAATTGGTCATGTACTGTAAGTTTTGATTCATTTAAGTATTGTCATAAAAATGTCTGTGAAGCATATTAGAAAATAATTTTTCTTGTATTGTGCCTTGATTGTTGTCATGCCTTCATTTGTTCTGAACAACTTTTACCACCGACATTCCTTGTGTCTATATTTTAGATCTACACTGTTTCAAACCCACATTTCTTCTTTTACTTCTCACTGTGTTCATCCATTCATCCTGATCCTAAGAATCTTACTATTACAATATTTCTTATTTTTGCTATAAAAACATTGTTAAGTATACTTTTCCTGTGGATGTCCAGGGTCACTCTTTTTATATTAAATACACTAAGACCTATTCTGTCCTCTGTCCAGCATGTTTTCATTTCAGTAGTATCTAGAGAGGTATGAAAAGAATCTTGTGGGTAGGTGTGACACTTGCTGGCCTTTGTAGTGAGGGTGATTTGACATCTCACTATCTGGTCGGTGTTATGCCAGCCTCCCCAACTCAGTAGCAAAGGGAGCAGCAAGAAGTGAAGCATTTCTGAATAAGGTTGTCCTTACTTGGTTTAGAGGCTAGAATATGCATTAATTAGCATTAAGAGAAACACTGATGATGCAATCAGTAGACATTATTTTAGATATTTGCCTGAAAAGAATTTAAAAAAATAAGAAAATTATGTACAGTTGTCTATAGAATGATGATTTTGAAAGGTACAATCAGATTCTACTGGTTTGCTGAAACTTAAAGATACCTATGATACTTTTTAAAATCTCATGTCATGAAAGCTGTGGGGGGAAAAAGCACTTACAGTATTTTTAAAAATACGCAATTGCAGTAGAAAATGCAGATGAAATATAAATATACAGAGAAAGTGCTTGAGAATACAACTATGTAGATTAAAAGAGCCAGAATATTTTACAGCCTAAATTAAAACAAAGAGTTAAGTAATATTCACAGAGAAAAGTAAACCTATTTTATAGAAAATATTGTTTCAAATATTGATTTCTAAATGTAATATTTTATGTATGCCACTTTTAGAAAGAATACTGGGTGATATAATGTATACATGTCACAAATCCATCTTTAAACAGATGCAGTAAGAGATTTCATGTAATTATTTCTTGTTATATTCTAAAATGGATATCAAGGGAGCCACATGAAAATAAAATTCTATAAAGAATATTCTGGAAAGTATAATATTATTGTCTGAAAACCTATAACAGATATAATAGGTAACCCACTTATGGCATAAAATGTTTGTATAAAAATTGGTACAACTCTGGCTGGTATAGATCAATGGATTGAGCACGGGCTTGTGAACCAGAGTTGCCAGTTGGATTCACATGCGGGGCACATGCCTGGGTTGTGGGCTAGATCCCCAAAACGGAGTATGTTAGAGGCAACCATACATTGATGTTTCTCACCCTCTCTTTCTCCTTTCCTTCCCCCTCTCTAAAAACAAATAAATACAATCTAAAAATTAAATTGGTACAAAGTTGTTATTTCCTGTCTCACCCCACTATTTGGATCAACATAGCAATTACCTACTCTGGCTGTGTTTTAAGCACCTGAGATGTTGATAAAGGGATTTATGCATTTATACATTGAGTGATTATATGTCTAGATTGTCTGAGATGGTCCTAAATTAAGCCTGAAACTTCAGCATAAACATTAACAGCTCCCTTTTTATCCTCAAAAGTGCCCAAGTTTCTATGATAAATTATTTTGCTACTCTCCTTATTCATAGGTTTATGATGCAGCCTTCTCTGTCTTAACAATCACAGTTTCCAACTAATGTAGTTTTTGAATCTTATCAGTGCTGGGCCATACAGGTATCTCCTTCCTACTCACCTTTTCCATTACATCTGTTGTTTGCCACCACTCCCAATACAATAATGTTACCATTCAGGGGTGTCCAACCTTTTGGCATCTCTGTGCCACTCTGGAATAAGGAGAGTTGTCTTGGGCCACACACTAAATACATCATGATGCATAACCACAAAAACAATCTCATAATATTTTAAACAAATTTATGATTTTGTGTTTGGCCATATTCACTGCCATCCTGAGCTGCATGCTACCCGTGGGCCCCAGGTAGGATGCCCCTACCAAGATAGACAGTTTTGGAGTACCAGGAAGTCTATCACATTGGCTAAGATGTTGCAGGGGGTGGTTCGTATACCGAGTGCAGCAAAGCTAGAAAAATGAGTGGGCATGTTCCCTGTGGGCCAAAAGCTAGAAAGATGAGTGGATATGGCCTGAGCATGCCACAAGCAAGCAAGATAATTGGATAGGAAAGAAGCCCTCCACTCCATGCCCCTCTAAGAACTGTGAACTTGAACAAGAGGAAGATAGTCTTTGAGACAGGAGTGCACCGTTGTCCCAGGTTGCGGAACCTGAGTAAAGTTATTTCCTTTCCACCAGCACCTGTCCCACAAGTTTAGCTTTCACCGAGACAGGCAGCCAAACCTGCATTTTGGTTACAATAAAATGTTAAACAGCTATTAACAGCATGTACTGTAGGGCAGGCAATTTTTAGAATTCAGATTCTGCCTTGGCTACTGTTACCTGAATAACCTTAAATAAATTAGATATCCTCTCTAGACTTGGATTGCTAATCTCTAAAGTGAGAAGAAGAATAGGACCTACTGTAAAGATGAAACAGTTTACATATGGAAAACACTGGAAAGCTGCGGTTAGTGAGCATGCTGCCATTGTGAACTCTATTTCTGTCTTGGGTATACCCAACTTTTCACTTTGAATAAACCGGTCTGAACAAGTTTCCAGATTTTAAAATTCTTAGAACATTTCTTAAAATATGCCCTTATTTTCATTGTCCTTTTACATCACAATCTGAGCCTGCATCCCCAAAAGATCTTCCTCACCATTTAGAGGAAGCCCTTTCAGAGAATCTAGAGTCACTCAAGAATCAGAATGGCTATTTCCAATAAATTAACGAACAACAATTTTTGTTGAGGATGTTGAGAAAAGGGAATCTTCAAGCACTGTTGATGGGAATTTAGATTCATGTAGCCACCTTGGGAAGTAGTATAGAGTTTCTTCAAAACATTAAAAATGGAACTTCCTTCTAACCAAGTAATCCCACTTCTAGGAATATTCTAAGAAACCTGCAGCACTAAAAATTTGAAAGAATATATGCACCCTTATGTTTATTTCAGCATTATTTATAATAACCAAGATCTAGAAACAGTCAAAGTGTCCATCCGTATGTGAATGGATAAAAAAGCTGTGGTACATTTGCACAATTTAATACTACTCATCCATAAAAAAAACAAAACAAAACACATCTTACCTTTTGCAACAGCATGGATAGACCTGGAGATTTATAATGTGAAGTTAAATAAGCCAGTCAGAGAAAGACAAAGGCTATATGATCTCACATACATGGAATGTGATGAAAAAAATAAACTGAAGAACAAAATAGAAACAAAGGCGTGGATACATGGAACAAACTAACAGCTGCCAGAGGGGTGGTGGTTGGGGGGCTGGATGAAAAAAGGTTACATGGACACACATATGTTCACACATGTATAGATACACACATGTATATGTGTATGTGTGTGCATGTATGTATATATGCATAAAAAAGTATATATGTCTCTGTGTGTATATATATAATTCATAGATATAGACAATGGTACAGTGATAGCCAGAGGTAAAAGGTGGCGGGGCATAGGTGGGGTGGAGGTGGGTAAAGTGGAGAAATAGGAACAGAAAGGGACTTCGCTTGGTGACATGGGCACATGATATGGTGTTCAGAAGCTGTTTTATTGAGTTATACACTTGAAACCTGTACCTCAATAAAAGAAAAACATTCTAAACTGGACTATACACAGAGGAAGAGAATTTTAATTTTCTTCCCACCAGTGCTGAGGTTCACTGGAAAATTACAGTTTTAGACAGCAATTAGCATGCTGAGAAAGAGAAAAATGAAGTAGAAATATCGAATGATAACCTGAGACAATATAGCAAAAGGGGATTATCAGGGAGAAATCTGCAAATTGAAGGCAAGGGATCTGTGTTGTAGTTTAAACTAGACCCCCAAAATAAGAGGACTACAACCAGTAAAATGTATCCCAATCTTCATAAGCTGCCAAGGCTGAAGCTGTTATTTACTTTTGCGCCTTTCGATGTTTGCATTATAAGTCAGAGAATTGGAGCCTGAAGACAAAGAATATGACTTGCTTCCTATGTAAATATATGAGAAAATTCAGGCAGAATACCATACTTCTTTGATATCTTGGCTGTCTAGATTCGTGTATTTGCTTACCACTTGTTTTTTATTTAATAGTACCATTAATTTTTAAAATAATATTCAAAAATAAGAATGGAAATGACATCTTGGAAAAATGTAACAGCATACATAATACACAATATAACAATTTGGCAAGAGAGAGCATTGATTTGGCAGACAGATTATACATGTATCTGCTAGAAAAATTATATGGCAGACAGTCAAGTACACAAAAGGCAACATGTATAGATGAGTAAAAACAAGAAGAGTTTGTGAGTCAATAAAAGGACACTAATATACATTACATAAATTTTGCTGAAATACATTGCCAAAATCATATTGTGTATGTGTTCTGGCTGCGAATGATTTAAGCGTAGTCATGGTCTCCTGTGCCAATTAGGCAAGAGACACATATTCTCAGAGGCAAAAGTAACAAGACTAGTTATTATGAAGATGTAAGTCAACAGTGTAGGGGAAAAAAGCTTGTGTGTTACAAGCAGAATATTGAGATACTTTGCCCTTTTTGACCAGCTGTGAGAATTCCAAGCCCCCTTTCTGGCAAGAAGTTTGCACATCCAAAAGGCAGGTGACTCTCTGGGTGACCTTGCTGTTGAAAAGAGGTGAATAGCCTAGAGCAGCAACAGGATCTTGACACTGAAGTTAAAAATCTCTCGTTGCAACTCTCTAAGCACTTGGCCCAGTAAACTGTTACATTTGTCAAATTAGACAGAAATAGCTCATTCAATCTGTTATTGTGTAAAAAATTAAAGAAAATGAAAATAAGTGTACAATATAATAAATGATTTACAAATTTGTCACCACTTAGTTATTGTAGTCTAAGTTGGCATAAAATAAGAGTCATGATATTAA
Organism: Tonatia bakeri; assembly: GCA_004024845.1. NCBI lineage: Eukaryota > Metazoa > Chordata > Mammalia > Chiroptera > Phyllostomidae > Tonatia > Tonatia bakeri. The sequence goes on from PVIA01004228.1 coordinate 7,078, forward strand.
AACCCCTGATGTTCTGAGATGTGAAACTGTCTCAGGGTAATTTGAGCTGTACTTTTAGATCTAAAATTAGTGGTAGCCCTCATTTTAAGTTAGTAAAATTGACTGTTCAACCCTATATAGATGCCATGTTTAATTTTTTTCTCTGACATGATATTAAAATGATCCTGAAACTTTTCTACTACTATCAATGAATATAATTACAGCACTGTTCATAAATGAGCTATATATTGAGTGTTTAATATTTGCCAAGCAGTATGCTAAGTAGATTAAAGCCGTATACTAAACAGAGTAGATGGCATATCTAATCACATAACTAGCATGATCAAGTGATAGATATTATCAATGTTTTCATAGAATAGAAAACAAGCTTAAAGAAGTATCAAATTATTTAAATCTGCAGAAATTATTAGCAAGTGGCAGAGACTCTACTTAAATCCAAACACAGAGTAAAAAATAAAATAAATCATACCAATATTCCATACCCTGAAAGTAACCCAACTGAAATCTGGCTTAAGCCTTTCCAGACACAGTGGACACATTCTGTACTAAAAGACAAAGACATTAAAGAATTTTAATATTGACTTTTTATTTCACCATTTTGCCACATTCATTGATTAGGCCCAATAGTTTTTAGTGGAGTCTATATGGTTTTCTATGTACACATAATAGTGCATATAGCTCCCTTTTAAAACTATTATCTGCAAACGATGCATCAGTGTACCAGCTGGCATTATTGGGAGAGGCTGTGCTCAGCTTCATTGAATTTTTCTGAAGACTCTTTCAAGGCGTTTGTATATTTCATTATGGGTGATTTATGCGTGTGCCTGCCTACACTGCACTGAGCGTGTAGCAGTTTTTAATCTAAAACTGCATGATCCCCATTCCCCATCCTGCCTATTCAACCAATCTCACACCACTCAAATTTTTATTACCCCAGATGAAAAAAGACCTCAAAGGGAAACATTATGCTGATGTGGAAGAGGTGAAACAAAAAACGGTAGTAGCACTAAAAGGCACCAAAATTGACTAGTTCAGAAACTAGTTTGAGCAGTGGAAAAAAAGTCTTGATAGGTGTATTGCATCAAATGGAGAGTACTTGGAAGATGACTGAAGTTTAAACATGTAAGAATAAATTCACAATTTTTTATAAATACATTCCATTTTGGGGGCTCCCCTTTGTATATCATAGACTACTTAGACTTTAAGCTATAAAGTCCTATGTAGAAATGAATATCTATGTTCTGAGATGATAAAAGGGTCAATTAGGCAGGAAAATATTTCAATTCTCAAATACATAGGCAACTAATAATATCCTTTTAAAGCACAAAAGCAGATAATACGTCATCAGTGAAAATGGCAAGGTAGATAGCTCCAAGTATCTGACCCTCCAGAGAATAACCTAATAACTGAGTGAAATCAATCAGAATCAACTTTGTAAAAACTCATGAAAACAGTCAAAAGTTTACAGCAATCTAGCAAGTCCTGAACCAAGAAAAAGAAGTTGAAAATGATAGGCTTATTCCTGGCCCCAGTCATGTTACAGATAAACCGCTTTTTCCTTCACAAAGGCAGGCATCAGCCTCTCAGCTGCTACTCTTAGTCTCTGGGAGAGAATCTGATTGGCTCAGCTCAGGCTGGGGAAAGGAGGTGGGTCCAATCCCAGGTTTGAAGTGGTACTTTCCATAAAAATAACACTGTTAAGGGAGGATACATTGTGTGATGGATGTCTCTGAGAATATTCAGAGAAATTTGTCTCAGTAGGTTTCCCTCCAAGTATCCAACTTCAAAGGTAAAATGAATACAAGTTTTATTCCTTTTATATTAATAGGACAAATTGGTGGAATATCAATATTTTCCATTTAGAAGAAAATTATATCATACTTTGTTAGTGTTTTTCTTGGTAAAATTTAATTAGAAACAATTAAAATGGCCTATATTAAGGAAGAATTTCTGTTACAGAGAAATTAAATAGTATTAATATGACACTGAATCCCTACTTATATGTTTTAAATAGGTGATATATCTAATAATTTTTTTCCTATTAAAAAACAAGCTAAGGTGTTTTAAAAATTCCATTGATTTATTCTTCCCAATCTTCTTTATTTAAAAATTAAAAAGTACCATGCCTAAAAAGATATAAAGTGCTTCATTAAAAAAATACAAAGCACTGACCAGAGCCTTCTAGCTACAGCAGAATAAACATAGTTCATAACTGGGAACTCTAAGAGTCCTATTTGAAAAACAAAACAAAATGAAACAAAAAAAATCTTTATATTTGCTTTGGATATAAGAAAACCATGTAGAATAGCATCATTTCAGAAAAATTATCTCCATGTGAGAGTACCAAATTCTGAAGAAATGAGAAATCATTTATGGAAATAAAAGGAAGTCTCTCAATAAAAGGATAAAGTTTGTAGATATTCATTTTCCTGTTTCTATGTGTGCTTCCTCACCTCAGTAGCCTAATATTACTCTTTATATTTAAACTGAAAGAACCACCCTTTCTACCCAAGTCTGAATCTTAATCTCCCCTGCAAAGCATGCGGATAAAACTTCTGTCAATTTAACCGGGCTCCCAAATACACTATGGAACCATCCAGGAGTCATTAGCAATTCTAAACAAAGGCATTATTTGCTCAGGTGCAACAAAGGGTCCAGGTCCATACTTCTACACAGAAAGGGCTTATGTGCACTACTAGTTACAATAATGGAGAGAAGTGGGGTCTTCAAACAATTTTGCTTAGGTACACAGTTAAAGGTCATGCAAACACTAGAAGCCCCTTAAACATCTTAAGAGCTAAATAAGAACATTTCTTATCTATGTAAGTTTAAATGGTAGCAAAATATTTAATCCCAGAATGTATATTTTGGTATTTTAAAAATAAAATGGTCAGATCATTCTTTTTTTTTCTATTTAATTCTGTTGTATTTTTTGCTTTACCATTTAGTCCCCTTATACCTGTCCCCACCCCTCGGCATCACCACACTGCTCTCCATGCCCATGAACCCTTTTTCCTTTTTGCTCAATCCCTCCATTTCCATACCAACCCCCCCCACATACACACAGTAGCTTTCATGCTACTCCCCATCTATGAGTCTGTCCCTCTTTTCCTTGTTACTTCAGTTTGTTCACTAGATTCCACATATGAGTGAAATCATATGGTATTTGATTGATGGACATTTGGGCTGCTTCCATATCTTGGCGATTGTAAATAATGCTGAAGTGAACATAAGGTGCTTATGTTCTTTCAAATTAGTGTTTTGGGTCCTTCTAATACATCCCCAAAGTGGGATTGTTGGATCAAAAGGCAGATCGATTTCCATTTCTTGAGGTGTCTCGATACTGCTTTCCACAGTGGCTGCACCCATCTGCATTCCCAGCAACAGTGCAAAAGTGTTTCCCTTTCTCCACATCCCCAACAGCACTTGTTCGCTTTTGATTTATTGATGATACCCATATTGACAGGTGTGAGATGATATTTCATTGTGGTTTTAATTTGCATTTCTCTGATGATTAGTGAAGTTGAGCATCTTTTCATATGTCTATTGGCTTTGTGTATGTCTTCTTTGAAAAGGTGTCTATTCAGGTCCTTTATCCATTTTTTTAATTGGGTTGTTTTTTGGTGTTGAGTTTTGTATGTTCTTTATAAACTCGGGTATTGACCCTTATCAAATTTATTGGTGAATATAATATGCTCTCCCATTCTGTGGGTTGTCTTTTTATTTTGTTGATGATTTCCTTTGCTGTGAAAAAACACTTCAGTTTGATGTAGTCCCATTTGTTTATTTTTTCTTTGGTTTTCTTTGTCTGAGGAGATATATCCAATAAAATATTGCTATAAGCAATGTCTGAGATTTTGCTGCCTATACTTTCTTCTATGATTTTTATGGTTTCAGGTTTAACATTAAGTATTTGATCCATTTAGAACGTATTCTTATGTGTGGTGTAAGAAGATGGTCTAGTTTCATTTTTCTGCGTGTATCTGCCCAAGTTTCCAAACACCGTTTTTTTAATAAACTATCTTTAGCCTATTGTATGTGCATGCTTCCTTTGTCAAATATCAATAGACTATAAAGGTATGGGTTTATTTCTGGGCTCTCTGTTCTTTTCCATTGATTTATGTGGCTGTTTTTATGCCAGTACCATGCTGTTTTGATTACTATGGCCTTATCATATTGCTTTTTATTAGATAGCATGATTCCTCCAAACTTGTACTTCTTTCTCAGGATTACTGTTACTCAGTGGGGCCATTTGTGGTTACATATACATTTTTGAAATATTTGTTTTTGTTCTGTGAGATACATCATTGGAATCTTGATAGGAATCACATTGAATCTATAGATTGCTTTCGGCAGTATGGACATTTGAATGATGTTACTTCTTCCTATCCATGAACAAGATATGTGCTTACATTTATTTGTATCTTTTTCTATTTTTTTCTTCAGTGTCTTATAATTTTCTGAGTACAGGTCTTTGACATACTTGGCTAGGTTTATTCCTAGGTGTTTTATTCTTTTTGTAGCAATTGTAAATGGGATTGTTTTCTTAATTTCCCTTTCTGTTAGTTCTTTATTGGCATATAAAAATACACCTGATTTTTGGATATTAATTTGTATCCTGCTACTTTGCTGAATTCATTTATTAGTTATTATAGTTCTTGATGGAATATTTGAGGTTTTCTATGTACAGTTTATTGTCATCTGCAAATAATGACAGTTTTACTTCTTACTTTGCAATTTAGATGCCTTTTATTTCTTCTTGTCTGATTGCTGTGGCTAGGACTTCCAGTACTATGTTGAATAAAAGAGGTGAAAGTGGACAATCTCATCTTCTTCCTGATCTTAAGGGGAAAAGTTGTAGTTTTTGCCCATGCAGTATGATGCTGGCAGTGGGTTTGTCATATATGGTCCTTATTATATTTAGGTATGTTCCTTCTAATCCCACTTTGCTGAGAGTTTTTATTTTAAATGGCTACTGGATTTTATCAAATGTTTTTCTGTAACTATTGATATAATCATATGGTTTTTATCCTTCATTTTGTTTATGTGCTGAATCACATTTATTGATTTGCAAATGTTCTACCAACCTTACATTCTGAATAAATCCTACTTGGAGATGGTGTGTGATCTTTTTGATGCATTGCCGTATTTGGTTTGCTAAGATTTCATTGAGGATTTTAGCATCTATGTTCATCAGGGATATTGACCTATAATTTTCTTTCTTTGTAGTGTCTTTATCTGGTTTTGGAAATTTGATAATTCTTTCCTCATAATGAGTTTGGGAGCCCTCCCACCTCTTGGATTTTATGAAATAATTTGAAAAGGAGAGGTGTTAGTTTTTCTCAGAATGCTTGGTGAAATTTACATGTGAAAACACCTGGTCCAGGACTTTTGTTTGTTGGGAGTTGTTTGATTACTGTTTCAGTTTCACTAAATACAATGTGTTTATTCAGATTATTTGATTCTTCCTGATTTAGTTTCAGGAGATTGTATGTTTCTAAGAATTTATTCATTTTGTACAGGTTGTCCAGTTTTTTGGCATACAGTTGTTCATAATATGTTCTTATGATCCTTTGTATTTCTTCAGTGTCAGATGTTATTTCTCCTCTTTCATTTCTGATTTTATTTATTTGGGTCTTTTTTTTTCTTGATGAATCTAGTTAAAGTTTTGTCAATCTTTAGTTTTTAAAAGAACCAGCTCGTGCATTCATTGAACTTTTGTATCATTTTTTTTAGATTCTTTTTCGATTATTTCTGCTCTGACCTTTATTATTCTATTCTTTCTACTTGCTTTGGGCATTTTTTGTTTTTCAAATTCTTTTAAGTGTGACATTAGATTGTTTATTTGAGCTTTTTATTTTTGTTTGTTTGTTTGAGATGGGCTTTTATTGCTATGATTTTCCCTGTTAGAACTGCTTTCCCAGTGTTCCATAGATTTTGGATTGTTGTGTCCTCATTTTTGTTTGTTTCAAGGAATCTTTAGATTTCTTCCTTGATCTCATTGTTGACCCATTCACTGTTTAATAACATGTTGTTTAGCTTCCAGGTCTTTGCATGTTTTTTTTTATGTTCTTCTTTTGATTGATTTCTAATTTCATAGCATTATGGTCAGAGAACATGTTTGATATGATTACAAACTTCTTAAATTTATTAAGACTTGTTTTGTGTCCTAACATGTGGTCTATAATAGAAAACACTCCATGTGTACTTGAAAAGTATGTATATTCTGCTGCTTTGAGTTGAAATTATCTGAAGATGTAAATTAAATCTATTTGCTCTTCTGTGTTTAAGGCTGCTGTCTCCTTGTTCATTTCCTGTCTGGAAGATCTACCCATTGAAGTCAATGTGGTGTTAAAATCCCCAACCATGACTGTTTCTGTTGGTGTCCTCCTTTATGTTCATTAAGATTTGCATCATATACCTACCTGCTCCTATGTTGGGTATGCAATCTTTACTAGGGTTATGTACTCTTGTTGAATTGTTCCTTTTATCATTATGTAGTGTCCTTCTTTGCCTCTTACTATATATAGCCTTAGTTTTAAAGTCTATTTTGTTGGATATAAGTACTGCTACCCAGCTTTTTTTTCCTTTCCATTTGCATGAACTATTTTTTTCCACCCCTTTACTTTTAGTTTGTGTGTATCTTTTGACCTGAGATGGGTCTCTTGGAAGCAGCATATAGATGGGTCTTGTATTCTTACCCATTCAGCTCACCTATGTCTTTTGGGTGGAGTATTTAAGCCATTTATTTACATTTAAGGTGATTATTGATAGATACGTATCTAATGCTATTTTATTGTTAGACTCTTTTTCTGTTTTTTTTTTTTTTTTCCTTTCTCTTTGCCTTCTAAAAGTGAGCCCTTTAACTTTTGTTGTAGTACTAGTTTGGTGTTAATAAACTCCTTTAGCTTTTTCTTATCTGAGAAGTTCCTTACTTCTCCTTTGATTTTAAATAATAGCCTTGCTGAGTTAAGTACCCTTGGTTGTTGCTCATTGCTTTCCATTACCTTGAATATTTCATTCCACTCTCTTTGGGCCTGAAGTGTTTCTGTTGAAAAATCAAATGACAGCCTAATTGGTGCTGCCTTGTATTTAACTACCTGTTTTTCTCTTGTGATTTTTAAGATTCTCTCCTTGTCTTTCAGCCTTGTCATTTTAATTCTGATGTGTTTCAGTGTAGGCCTCTCTGGATCCAACTTGTTTGGGACTCTCTGAGCTTCCTGGACTTGTGTGTCTTTTTCCTTCACCAGATTAGGCAAGTTTTCATCATTATTTCTTCAAATAAATTCCCAACCATTTGCTCACTCTCTTCTCCTTCTGATATTCCCATGATGCAGATGTTGTTATGAATGAATGTATTAACATTCAATGTATTCATGCAACCCAGGTATGCGCCCTTGACTGAGAATCAAATCTGCGACCCTTTGGTTCGCAGGCCAGCACTCAATCCACTGAGCCACACCAGCCAGGGCCCTTATGTTTTTTTAATTCTATTTCCATTTTACTTCCCTCATAGAAATGCATGTTAATAATATGCAAGGTAGATCAAAAGTAAGTTTACAGTTTTTCTTATGGAAAATAACATAATAATTAATAAATAATAATATAAGAATAAACTCTATGTTTCATGTACTCACAACTATAAACCTACTTCTGTCCCACCCTTTATCTGGTGCTTTTAGTCTCATATTTATCACCTCCATCTTATTTCTTTGCAATAAAACTGTATATCTAACTTGAACCTAATTTTCTCCCTTTGACCAAGTCTAAATGTTCATGAAAAGTCTTCAGTTTAGAAATATGATAAAAAAAATTCTGACCTTTTTTTTTGTGTGTGTCTTTACCCTCCCTTCTTCCTGGAATGATATTTATCTTAAAGACAGAAATTCATGTTCCCAGTTGGGAATGTTTCTTCCTGTCTTAGAATACCATAACCTTTTCTCTTTTAGTTGTATTGTTTTAAAAAGATTTTATTTATTTATTTTTAGAGATAGGGGAAGAGAGAGAGAAAGAGAGGGAGAGAAACATCAGTGGGTGGTTGCCCCTTGTGTACCCTCTACCAAGGATCTGGCCTTCAACCCAGGCATGTGCCCTGATGGGGAATCGAACCAGGGACCCTTTCCTTCACAGTCTGGTGCTCAGTCCACAGAGCCACAGCAGACAGTGCTCCCCTGGCTGTTTTGTAGTCTCAGTGAAAATAGAAATTTAAGCAGAATGATAAATGCCCAAGCAAGTGAAGAAATGTCCCAGCACAGAGAGTCTCCCTACTGAGACTGGGAGAGAATTCTTTCTTTTTTGTCTTCCCTGTCCTTGTTTCTCCTCTTTTCTCTTCTTTTCTCCTCTCTTCTCTTATCCTCTCCTCTTCCTTACCTTTCCTTTCCCTTTTTATTACCTTCCTCCCCTTCCTTCCCTTTTTCTTTTTTTCATTTCTTTAGGCATTCATGAAAATCAATATCAAAACACTAGCTGACCGCAAACTAAAAAAACAGTGACTTTAGAGACCACAAATGACTAAGAATTCAGACTTCATAAAAATTAGTTTATAGAGCTTTCTAAATATAAACAAACACCTACAACTCCTAAAACTACACGTCAATATTGATTAGATAAATAAAAATGAAAATTGTCATGAGCTACTACTTCATATTCACTAGAATATCAATATAATAATAATACCTAGAATATATCATCCTTGGTGAGGAACGGAAAAAAATAGGGACCCTCATGCACTGCTGCTGGCAATGTAAAATGATATACTCTCTGTTGAAGCATTTTGAGAGTTTCTATGAAAATTAAATATAGAATTATCATGTATCCAATAATTTTACTCCTTGGTATGTACCTCAAAGAACTGAAAATAGGTACTCAAATGCTCAAATAGGTACACAAATTTTCATAGCATCCTTTCTCATATTAGGCAAAAGATGGACCCAACCCATGTCTATTAATAGATAAACAGGTAAACAAAATGTGATGTATATATAGTATAATATTCAGTCGCAAAATGAAATAATATTAATTTATCAAAAAATACTAACAGATAAGCCAGAAAATAAAGGTCATATATTATGAATTTGTTTCTGTGAAACATGTGGAGTAGATATATTTAAAGCAACTGAGTGCAGATTACTGGTTGCTGGAGTCTGGTGGAAGCAGTGAATAGATAGCAACTGCTTAACGGGCACTAGGTTTTCTCTTAGAGTTATTAATATATATGTTTATGCATATAGGCAGATATATATAGAAGTTATACTGCATTGTTAATGTACCAAATTCTTCTAAAAAAGTATATTTTAAAATGGTAAATTTTATTTTTTGTGAATTTCAATTCAATGAAAAATAATTAAAAAGCAGGTAATGACAGGCTAAAATAAAAAATGGACAAATTCACAAACACCATTAAGGATTTTAACATAATGTTTTGCAGTAACTGAATGTAATCACCAGAAAAATTAAATATATTGACATATATAAAACACTGCATATGGCAACCATAAAATTCCCAATGCTTACAAGTATACAAAGAATACTTAGCAAAATTGACTTTATAATGAACCCCATAGTAATTCTAAACAAGTGTAAATTATTGAAATCATAGTGTATGTTCCCTGACTATAGCAAATGGTGATTAAAAAATCCCTGAATTATATTTCTGTAAAAGATTGAAAATATATGACCTACTTTTCTACCTGTTTTCATATTATGAAGCTAAAAAAGTGTTTTAAGTGGAAAGGAGGATACAAAGATAAGTAAAGAAAGCAATGAAATAGATGAGAAAAAGCCCACATTAATGAACTAAAATAAAAACAACCTAGATATCACTCTTTAAAAAGATTAATAAAATTGACAGACACCTAGTAACAGATTAAGAAGTACTAAGAAGGCAGACCCTAGCAACATATAAGAAGAAAGAGAAATCATTATAGATGCTTCAAAAAAAATAAGTTTAAAAAATACAATGTGAAAAATACGACACCAATAATTTTGAAAATAGATAGCATGCAACTTTTGTTAACGAATACACATATTAATTAACCAAAGTATGCCTGTATGTTATTTTTTTTCTGTTTTGAAGGTATATAAATATTCTGCTTAAAAATCTTAGAAGTGCATATATCTTTCTGAAAGATGAAAAAGTACATCTTTCAATAAGAGGTATTTTTAAAGGATGCAAGATGTCAATATGCAAGACCACAAAATACACCCTGAATATGCCTGGAAATCTTCTAGGTTTATTAACATTTGAAATAATTTCTCCCACTTTTAGTTTATTAGATTTTTATTTCAGGCTTGAGGTTTGTAAATGATATCCATTAGTCTAACAGCAGAAAAGAAATCCTTCTTTCCCTAGGCCCCTCCCACTTCCTCCCACTCCTCTCATCTTCTTTCCCCAAAGGAAGTATCCTTTCCATTTAAGCTAAGTGATTTCTAACTTCCTTTTACTCTGGCTCTGTTTCCCTAAATGACTGATGATAATAGCACAATGATGTGAAGGAACTAGGATATCATAGTAACCTTCTCCTTACCTAATCTTTAATACTCAGTTGCCATCACTTATTTAATCGAAACAAAATAAATCAATCTATAATATAAGTAGTTGTCTTCCTCTGGCAATGGTCTATTTTGTCAGCATTTACAGGATGGAATATGTTGACCCAAAGATTGTATAATGAAATAGAGTGGGGTGAAGCACTATTATCTATTATATTTTACAGCGAAATCAGTGCTATTCATTAATCTATCCCATAACCATGAGCTGATAGCATTTAATCAGTGCAAAGGAAAATTAGGCTGTAATTAATCCTTATATGCAGAGATTGGTTTTCTGGGGAGTACACTAATTTTGCTACATAAATTTGGGCAAAAAATAGCAAATGAAATTTTCTGGTTATCCTTAAAAAATCATGTATTTAATGTTTGTATAGTTTTAGATGAGAAAATATATTTTCTTGACATTTTAGAAACAGAACATGATATCTCATTTTTAAACAGTCTCTTCATAAAATAGAAAATATTTTATCAACAATGAACTGAATATTCTCTTGATAGCTTATTCTAATCTGTTAATTTTAATAACATCTAGCCTTCATAAGGTTACAAAAGGTACATAAGGTAATTTAAAAGGCTATTGTTACAAAAAAATCACTTGAGTAAATGGTTTGATTACTTTCTATATGCTATTGTTACTGTACTTGCCATTGGAGATACACAGATAAATATAATTTGCATATGGGGAGCTTAATATTGAGTGCTCAGCATCAGCCAGGTCCCACGCAAAACTGTCTCACAGTCTAAGTAATGCTGCTTTGTGATGTGCGCATGTAGATCCTGTCTGACGTTTTTCAGAGTGCTTAGCCACCTGGCTACTAAAATTTGTTAACATGATTACCTAATACTATCAGTTTTGACCCACACATTCCATTATTACAAGATCTCACCCTTGTTCTTCACGGCTCCCAGAAGCTCACAAAACGACTACATACAAGAATATGCAGTCTGCAAGAGTGCCTACGAGGAAACGTAAATTCAACCAACTCCATCTCTAGTAAGCAGTGTTATAAGCAGCCAGAGGGCTACAAAAATTCAAAATAAATAAATTTCTTTAGTATTAATTCTATTACAGTTGTACCATTATTAGACATGTCTAAAAGTAAAATAAAAAATAAATTGACCATATGGATTAATTTTCCTAATAACTGAAAATTATTTATTTAAAACAAACAGCAAAATGACTAGTAACATATTTCCCAATATATATTCATTTTAAATAGTTTTACATGTTTCTAAATATTCTGGGGAGGTAGTATGAGTAATATTGTCAAGGACACTTACAGAGCTTTCTCTCTTCCAACTTATATGGCTTTACCTGGTTATGTCTTCCAGATATTCAAGATAAATAAGCTTGTTAGCTAAAAGATGAAAGATATAAACCTGATAGATACACATAAGCATTTTAGGCATATGTATAGCGATAAGTATGGCATTAATTAGATATTCCAACAGATTGGTTTGTATTATTTTGTTTTCTATCTGTTTCTAGTTAATTGTTTTCTAGTTATGCTCATGACTTTTTGATACATATTTTCCAAAAGTAATTATGCTATGTTTGATACATACATAAAATGAAGAGACATTAAATTGGGAACGAATTTGAAATATACATGATCTTAATACATATAATAAAGTATTTTTAAGATCAATAAATAATAGACAGTAAACTGAAACATGGGTAAACTAGATGCATAATAATACACAAGTAACATACACATATACATGTGCAAATCCAATAAAAATAAAGCATTACAACTATTTGATTTTGATCTTAGAAAAGCCAAGAAAGTTGTGTCTTATTTATTGTTCTTTACAGTGCATTTTCATACATGAGTAGTTGAACACACTGCAAAATGTTATATCAAACCTTAAAAAACTATGGATTATTCACTTTGCATTTCTATTTCTTGGATGAAATCAATGTACACAGTCAATATATAATGTGCTCAAGCCAGAAGCAATTTATGAGGAGAAATAAGTAGAACAACATCAGTGTTCTTAGCATTAGTTATATGAATTACTTATGGCAACATTAGAATGAAACAATCTGATATATATGTGTTTGTGTGTACATATATATATACATATATATATAATTATAGATAGTATCCAATGCTTGATTCCAGCCTCTGAGTATTATGTTTTTGTACCTACTAGTAATGGCTTTCATTACTCATTGGCCTTAGAGACTGAGAAAAATGGAATCATTATGATACCTGCACATTTTATATAAGAGCAAACTGGTGGATGGCAATTACATTTATTAGGGCAATGTTTCTCTATTTTTCCTTGATAAGTCTTTCTGTTTTTCAGTTATTTTTCAAAGATTTAGCTTTTGACTTTGTTAATATTTTCTACTGTACATTTATTTTCTACTCCAATTCTTTTTAATGATTTTATAAACATTATGGAAATTGACTTTTATAGTGACATTTAATTATCAAATTTAAATTTTTGTATGTATGTGAGTTTGCATTTGTCTAGTTTAACAATTGTATTGAGATATAACTCACATATGAAAAGATCTACCCATTTTAAATAAACAGTTCAGTGTATTTTAATATATTAAATAATTATAGTCCATGGCCAGGTAGCTCAGTTGGTTAGAGAGTCTTTCCAATATGCCAGGGTTTCAGGTTCAGTCCCGCTCAGGATAAATATAAGAATCACCAAGAAATGCATTAATAAGTGAAAGAACAAATCAATGTTTTTTCTCTTTATCTTTTCATTCTTCCTCTTTCTTTCTAAAGTCAATAAATAAAAAATTGTAAATAACTGTGAACTTACAACCACATTCTGTTTAAAATATTTTAATTACCAACTCTCCAAAAATAAGCTTACCCATTAACAATCATTTTCCATGATCCCCTCTTTCCATCCTATATAATTTCTATTTCACTATTTTAATTTCTCCATATATAGATTTTGTTGCTCTGAATATTTCATGTATTTGGAATCATGAAATGTGGGTTCATGTCTGGCTTCTTGGATTTGACATAGTTTCCTTGGTTTGCCTATGTTGTAGTAGCTATCAGCACTTTATCATTTTTACCATAAAATAATATTCTACTTTACTGATATACTACTGTTTTTATGATTCATCAGTTAATGGGCACCAAGTATTGTTATTACTTTTTGGCTCATATGAATAACACTGTTACAAATATTCATGTCTAAGTTTTTGTGTGGATATAATTTCACTTCTCTTGGTATGTGCTTAGGAGTCAGTGTTATGTCACTTTTTAACTCCATGTTTAAGTTTTTGAGAGACTGACAAACTATTTTCCAATGAAGCCTATACCATTTCATGTTTCTGAATAAATGTAGTAGTCTAAGATTTTCTTTTTGATGATATTCATTCCAGTAGGTGTGAAGTGACATGCCATTGTCATTTTGATTTTTATTTCTCAAATGGATAGAAGTGTTGAGTATTTATTTGTTGCTTGTTTTCTATTTGTATATCATCTTTAGTGAAATGTATATTCTAATTCTCTGGTCATTTTTTAAACTTAACTCTTTGTGTTTTTACTGTCGAGCTACAAAATTTCTATACATATTCTGCCTACAAATTGCTTATCATATGTGATTTGTGAGTATTTCCTCCAATGTGTGATTTATTTTGTTATTTGTGAATTTTTTATTTGTTTTTAAGCCACATTTTTAATTTTGGTGAAGTGTAATTTGTCTTCCTTTTCTTTTATCGATTGTTTTTTTTTATGTGCATGTGTATGTCATATGTAAGAAAATTTTGCCTTATTCACGGCCATGAGATTTACACCTGTTTTTTTCTAGGAGTATTATATTTTCATTTAGGTCAATGATCAATGTTGAATTAATTTATTTGTATAGTTCTAGAAAGGGATCCAAAAGCATTGTTCTGCATGTAGATATCCACTTGTCCAGGAATCATTTGCTAAAAAGAGTATTCTCTTTCCATTAAATTGTCTTTATATCCTTGTTGAAAATTAAATGGCAGTAAATGCAATAATTAGAATAGAATGCAATAGGTAAATTTTACTCAATCATTCAAAAGTATTCTGAAAAGCTTGAGTTTTCTGGGCTTTAGCAATAGTGTGCTTAAAGAATAGCAAAACCTGGTGAAAGTATATTTCTACCAGAATATGAACTAGAAAATGTGGTGTATATATGGTTTAGAAATTCTTATTCAAGTCAGGCTGGAGGTTAGCCAACTTATTTGTATACAGAACTAGACCTTTCTGAAAACATTGAAAACACTAATTTATTGCTTAGCTGTGGTCACTGATATCTTTCCGGAAGTTCTCAAAGTGCATATTCATATCTTTAGAGAAAATATGTTTCAAAAGCTGTTTAAATCAAAAGGTTCTATCAAGTTTTTCTTCTGGAAAACTTTGTCACATTGGAGACAGTTGCAAATATTAAGTATCAATGCAGAGTTTAGAAATAGTAAAGACATAGAGTGCTATAACTTCTATTTCTCTATCTGGTTCTTTTTCAGATACTCTTTACTTTTAATATGATTAATAGTACTGTGCTCGGCAGTGGCAAAATAAAATTGGTTAGGCAAAATGATTGCCATTCATTAGAATCATGGATTGGAAACATAATTCTTATGATTCTTTCTTTTCATGTTAGGCGGAGTGACACAATAAAGACTTTACCTTAATGACACAGTTTTTCTGTTAATGAGTTGCTTTTATTATTTGACAATTAATATTGCCCTTCTTTTAATAGAAGTTAACACCCAAAAGCTAAAATGCAGAAAGGTAGCATCTTTGAGTAGATGAGCAATTACTTCCAAATGTTAAGTAGGTCAAATTTATGAGATCCCAACCTGCTTTTCTCTATTTTAAATAAATTTTACATTAACTTAGTTCACATGGCTTAAATATCTGTGAAATGCTTTCTTTTTAATATAAAAATGAAGAAACAGCATATAATTCATAACAGAATAAACTCAAATAACCTACTTAGTGATGATTAAGCATAGTTAGCAGCAGTGTCCTGCGTTGGTACAATTGTATGTCCAATTTCATCTGGATAGATCTGTCCAATTGCCTTCAAATGTACACTAGTGAAGCACTGTAAACATTTAAGTGTGATTTAAACAGAACAATAAAATATGAATTTATTTATATAAGTCACCAAGCTATTTTTTTTTTACTGTTTTCTATGCAGTCTTTTTTTAGTGGCAAAGTCAGCTAAATGTCAAATTAAAGACCATACATTTTGTAGACTAGAGGGAAAAATTGAACCTAATTATCTTAGCTTGGTAAATGCTAAAAGTATACGATAAAAAAATCTGTTTTGGAAAAGTTTATTTTGCTTCTGAAAGCCAGGGATTTGCAAATTAAGACAGAGTCTACTTTCTAAAGGCTGTTTTCTTTTCTTAATTATAATGTATACTTTATTTTCCTTTTTAACGAATGCATGACTTTACCTAGCATTTCAGCAGCCAGCCTTCCAAAGAGCTGTTTAAAGATTGCCCGGCCCACATTTGTTAGCCCACCAGCTTCACTATCATTAACCCTGTCTGATTTTGTGCCAAGCTGCCAACTTCTCTTCAGCTTGCATAAGTATAGTTTGAACTAGTGACATCAATTCTCTCTTTGAAAATTCCTGTATAGCAAGTGGGAGGATCAAACCTGTCGTGTTTTGTCAAGTTGTTTAAGTGAATACGTAGGAGGTGACTTGTGAGAGTTTATTCATGATCTCCAGTAAAATGGTTCAAATTCAGATGAAGGCCATTTATCACTCAAAAACTCTTCATTTCTCTCTCCCACGCTCCAGCCCTCCATCCTGCCTCCTCCTTTTCCTCTCCTTCTTTCTTTCCTTCTTCCTCCAGCTCCTCTCCTCCTTCCTCTCTTCTTTCCTTTATTTTTTTCTCTTTTAAACTATTTTTTTCTTTCATCTTTTTCTCTCTCCATCTCTTTTTTCCATCCTCTCTGTCCTCCAACCACAAAGGAATGATGCAATAAGCTGAAGGAAAATATTTCCTTATATATTCACACTGTCACATTAATAGTATAGGGCTGGAGTTTTTGCCTGCCACCTACAAAATGATGAATTTTTATTAGTTTCACCTTCTTTCTAATATCATACTTAAACTGAACAAACTTAAGGTTTAAAAATTCTTAGATAAAGAGAAAAGTCAATATTTCTTCAGAATTTTCATTTGAGTATCACATTTTCATGAAGAATAAAGGATAAACAGGGAGGAAGATGGGAATGATGAGGAGACTGTGATGGCCTGCCCCAACGGTGGGCTCATTAGAGTCATAAAACCTGTGTGTCAGTGCTGTCATTCATCTGCATAACCAAAGAAGTATTGATTATAAGAACTGACTTTTGCATACCACTCGACAAGGTGAACATCTTCCCCTCATTGGTATGTGGGGTTTCCAATAATTTTCTTCTTGATATGATATATTGACTCATGTTTTTCTACTTGTGCTTAGAGTTCAAGTCTAGTTCCTTCTGGAATAACTCACAAAGAAAAAAAAACAAAAACAAACAAAAAAACATGAATTGATGTTTAACACCACACAATGCTATTAAAAGAAGTTTAATTAGGGAGAGGAGCAGTAGCCATGATAAAAGAAAGATTCCTCCGGTCATTCCTAGTAATATTCCTTCAATTGTCATAGACACATATTGTTAAATATTTTTCTTTTCCTTTATGTTATTCAAGGATCAAAGATTATTCTGTATCCTCAAAAACTTAAAATGGAACTCCCTTTTGACCCAGCGATTCCACTTCTGGGACCATATCCTAAGAATCCTGAAACAGCAAAACAAAAAGAAAAATTATATACACATATCTCCATGCTCATAGCAGTGTTATTTAAATAGCCAAGATCTGGAAACAGCCTAAGTGCTCACCAGAAAATGGGTGAATAAAAAAGCTCTGGTACATTTGCACAACAGAATGCTAAGCAGCAGTAAAACAGTAGGAGCTCTTTCTTTTTGTGACAGAATGGATGAACTTGGAGAGTATTATGCTAAGTGAAATAGGCCATTCAGTGAAAGACAAATACCATATGGTCTCACTAATCTGTGGAATCTAATAAAAAAATAAACTAAGAAGCAAAATAGAAACAGAAGCATAGATACCTAAAATAGACTAATAGCTGTTGGAGGTGGGAGGAGGGACTAGATGAAAGACGGTGAAGAGATTAGACAAAGAACACAGACGCACGACTCTGGGCAGTGACAATGATACGGGAGGGAGTTGTCTGAGGGTGGGGAAGGGAGCTGGGTGGAGGTAGGTAAAGGGAGAAAAAGCAGAGACAACTGCAATAGCCTAAACAATAAAAATACTACAGAATAAAAAAAGAAAAGGAGATTTATAACTCAGAGATCATTAAAATCTCACAAAGAGAGAATGTCAATTCTTTCATTACTGATCCCCAAAACAAACAAGCAAAAAAACCTAATGCATCAATAAATATTTCTTAAATGAGTAAGTTAAAGGGCAGTAATCACCTTCTTAATCTCCAAAAACTGAAAACCAGAACAACATTTGCCTCCACTTCACAGTCAAATACCCTAAGGAACTTGACTGATACAATATCTCAGGAATATTTCTAATTTAATTAAAAGAAGAGCAAAATTGCATTTTGGCAAGCATTTTAGATATAATATTGGAAAATTTCAGAATATCAAGCCTGAAAATCAAATAACCAGAGTAGCTACATTTTAAAACATCCTATAGCATGCAAATGATTTATGCTTTCAAAACATAACTCCTACACTGTAGAAATCAAATTTAATTGAAGCACAATTTATTTTTGTTAAGGGAGAATATGTTCATTCATTTATTTTTGTTATCTATTTTTTTACTGTTGTTCAGTTGCAGTTCCCCTACATTTTCCCCTCTTGCTCACCCCAACCCTCTCTCTCCCCACTCCCACAGGCAATCTCCCCCCATTGTCTGTACCTGTGAGCCCTCTATTTGTGTTTCTTTTCTTGCCCCTTCCACTTCTTTCCCTCCATTACTCACCTCAGTTCTCCCTTTTGGTCACTGTCAGTTCTTTATTTCCATGTCTCTGGTTCTATTTTGCTCACTTTTTTTGTTGATTAGGTCGACTTATAGGTGAGATCATATGGTATTTGTTTTTTACCGCCTGGCTTATTTCACTTAGCATAATGCTCTCCAGTTCCATCCACACTGTTGTGAAGGGTAGTAGCTCCTTCTTTCTTTCTGTAGCATAGTATCCCATCATGTAAATGTACCACAGTTTTTTGATCCACTCATTTACTGATGGGCACTTAGCCTGTTTCCAGTACTTGGTTATTGTAAATTGTGCTGCTATTAACATTGAGGTGCATCAGTTCTTTAACCTTCAACCGTTTGAAATTGGTAACTTTTCTAACTGTTTATATACTTATTATGCACTATGGAGTGAGTTGTTTAATGAAAGATTTCAAACAAAATTTTATGCTCATATGAAGGCAGTGGGTTCATAATATAAAATGTGTAATCCATATAGATTTTTATAAAATATGAAAGAGCATAGAGTATCTACAGTTTATGATTTAAAATTTACTTATTTGTATTCATTTATCAAATAACTTCTTTTTTAAAAAAATAGAGTTGTTTTATAAGATTTTATTTATTTTTAGAAAGAGGGGAAGGAAGGAGAAAAAGGAGAGAAGCATCAATGTGTGGTTGCCTCTCACGTGCCCCCTACTGAGGACCTGGTGCACAACCCAGGCATGTGCCCTGACTGGGAATTGAACCAGTGACCCTTGGGTTTGCAGGCTTGTGCTCAGTCCACTGAGCTACACCAGCCAGGGCATAACTTCTACTTTTAATAGAATGAAAATGTGTGGTAGAATGTCATTACAATAAAAAAAATATATTATTTCTTCACTGTCCAATAGACTAGCCAACAGTCACAGGGTGCTATCAAGTACTTAGAATGTGGTTTGTGCAGCTGAACAGTTGAATTTTTAATTTTCATTTAATTTTTTAAATTTTCATTTAATTTACATCTAAATAGCTGCATGTGCCTCCTAGCTGTCTTATTAAAAAGTGTCATTCTAGAATACGTCATAGCAGAAGAGGAAAAAATACATCTCTTTCTAGATAGCACAGAATTTTCCAGTGTGTTAATGAGAGTTTCTTTTAAGACTGCATTTAGTACTTTTCTTTTTACTTTCAGCCATGGAAAATTCACCTTTGAAAATATATATTTGAGATTACAGAAGATTCCTAGGTATTCATCATGGGATATGAAGATGAAATACTCTCTTTCCTTCAGTGAATCTTAGAGTTTACTGGGCATTCCAACAAGTCAATGAATATTATAATGAAGGAATTAGTTACTGACATATAAATATGGAAAGGTTATTCTGAGGAAATAAAAAAAGGGCATCTGTCACAGACTAAAGAGTGAAAAGATTTACCAGTGAATAGACTCTTGAGGACAGAAACTATTTTTATTCATTGTCATATCCCTGGTGTTGTGCAATTATTTACATGAAACACTGTTGTTCTCATCATGCAATGAATTTACCTCTGTGTGGAACTTGAAAGAAGAGAAACCTCAGTTCTCTGAGAGGTCCAAGAAAAGTCATTGCTTTTCCATTTCTGCAGATTCTCCTTGTTGTAAGGACAGGTATAATTAATTCTGAACTCTATCATGCATGTGAGTTGAAACTAGAAGTCCTGCCTGCTGTATATTTTGATATAACTATATTTAGCATGTTATGCTGAATGGATATGCTTATAACTGTAACCCCAAGAAGAGTGCAGGCTGTTCATGGGTACCATATATCTATTGATCCTTGTATCTATAACAAAGCAAAACTGCAGAAATGGAAAAACAATGACTTTGCTTGGACTCTTCAAAGAACTAAGGTTGCAGGGCAAACCACCACTGTGAAATCTGGAGGCAAGCTCATCTAGATGTGGCAACTGAGGTCTGCTTACCAGAGGCAGAAGCTTCTGGGGCCATAAACTAGTAGAAACATTTAAGTGGTGGTTTAAAAAAATTACCGAGACTGAATTTGAACTTGCCCAAGAGGGAAAAAACTCTGGAGGCCACAATCCTAAAATACCACAACATAGTGGGGCTTTTTCCTCCAAAAAAAAGTATGCTGAAGTATTTGTGTACAGGGATGTCACAAGAAACTGCATTTCTTATGTCACTCCAAAAAATAATCTAGGTGTGATGTACTGTTCATTTACAAATGAATGAACTGAGGCCTCTGGATAGGTATATTTTTCCTTTATACCCCTTTAAGGTGTGAGAACCCTGATAGTATTTAAGTAGGTAAAGAATAAATTGGCAGTCTTATTCAGGCAGTAAAAATTTTTGTGTATACATCACAAGGAATGTAAGCTGCTTGAAGTAAAAATACCCCATATTCTGAAACATACCTGATAACTGTCAAACTTTTGTGTAATACGCAGTCCTTTCAGCCAATTAGTCTTCTTCTCAAACCATTCAAAATCAAAGAAAAAATTGCATTAAAATATACTCTGTTTATTTTTTGTTTTTGAACGCTACTCAAGACCATTATGTTACCCTATAAATACCAATACATGCATAAGAAACACCATTTTTTCTGTTTCATAATTTACAAGGAGATTGTAAGCTATAAATGTTCTAAAAATAAACATAATCAAACTCATATTTAAATTAATGAGTTTATTCAAATGTGTTTTAATGTAATATATTATCACTACCAAATATTGAAATTCAATATAATTGCATTTTACACTCACAAAATAGCATTATATAGTTCTGAGTCAATATATGTCATCAGCAGCATTTTGACCTAGAATTTTGGAGTCTGTAGTTCTCTCTGTTGCTCCAAGGGCATCTGCATATATGTATACAGTTTTGAAAATTTTTTGATCTCTGTTATGCTTCCCTTAACATTTTTAACTTAAATATGATAAGTAATAAACTGCATTCATATAAAAATTAATTACATTACATATCTCCAGTTTTCTACTTTGTGCTTATAAGCATAATGAAAATTAGAGTTCAATAATGTTGCATGGATTCTAAAGAATGGCTTTAAAAAGAAGAATTATATAGATAGATTCTTATACAAAATACAACTCTTAAAACATATATATGACAGTGAAGTAATTAAAGTTTACATCTACCTATTTCCAGACTAAAATTAAAATTAAAAAATATATAACTTCCAGGAAAAACAGATTTTATCTGTCATTTTAATCATTTTTCTAATTTTAAGATGACAGCCTTTGTACAAATAGATGAGCATGCTGCATTTAATATATTCGCATTGTTGTAAACAGTCAGTCGGATCATCACTTCAATCATTAAAGAACAATTTGGCCACTGTAGCAGCGGGCACCTAGTGATCATTGTTTCTCTGCATCGCAACAATAATTAAGGCTATTCCCTCTCTGGAAATTGCTATGCTTTATTCATGTGACTTTACAATTATTATCTTGTTAAGACTTATGCAATTGTTTAGTCAATGTAAATGCCATTTATACTATTCTAATGATGATACATTCTCAAATATTCTGGAAAAAATTCAATACAAAACATTCTTTCCTTGTTTTTAGAAATGGAAACAATGCCTAAATAATGGTCCTTTGTGGGTATTTTATATCAATACTTTTATTTAGTAGTTTCATCTGTAATTCAATATATTTCAAAAGTGTTTACTTATTAAAATCCATTTCTTGTGCCTTATTAAATACAGTAAAACTTAAGGCTCTTATTATACAATCCTTAAATCTCCATATTTACATCTCGAACCCTATTTATGCCTACAATACATTCATTAGGGGATATTTTTAAAAACAACTTTATTATATATGCTTATTCTTTTTCTAAGATACAATTAAGAATTAACATTTGTTTAAATAAAACATAGTTAAATGAATTTTCAGATTACAATTAAAGAAATATTAATCAGAGTGTATGCTACCTATGGAACTATAAATAAAAAATTGTTATAGCAGTGTTAAAAGTTTTTTCAGGGTAAATGCCATAAAACTTCCCAACAGTTTTTACTGAAGTGGGGTGAGGAAGGTACTTTGAGAAGATAAATTCAGGATGATTCTGGTCTCTGAAACATATAACCTCTTCTAGAGGAGCTACACTGTGTCTACTTAATACATTAGTATTTGGGCAATTTAACTTCAAAAATATATATTAAATATGTAAAATTTTCTAATCTAAGACATTCCCTTCATTTCAAAATATAATAAAACCATGGGTCAAAAAAATTAAATTTTTTACTTAAAATGAATACAACTATCTTAGTACAGAAACTAATTATTCATGTAAGCACTTTATTTATTTTTTACATTCATCTCAGTTGCCCCTTACTTAAAACTACAATCTTTCTACTAATTTTTGAAGGTAATAAAGAAGTACCCCTAAAATTCTCATTGGGAAATTGATATAAATATTCATAATTTCAATATGCCATAGAGAATCAGTAATTTTGATTTATTTAGCCCTGGCTGGTGTGGCTCAGTGGATTGAGTGTGGGCCTGTGAACCAAAGGGTCACCAGATTGATTCTTTGAGGGCACATGCCTGGGTTGTGGGCCAGGTACCCAGTGGGGGGTGCAACCACACATTGATGTTTCTCTCCCTCTCTTTCTCCCTTTCTTCCACTCTCTCTAAAAATAAATAAATAAAATATTTTAAAAATAATGAAAAATAAATAAAAATAAAAAATAATGTTAATAGTTTCTCCAAAATATCTATGTAATTTATAGTATATATTTAGCAAACATAATGTATACAACTATAAATGTAGTCCATGCATAATCCTCTATATAATGTCAAACTTGTTTTTATTTACATTGTATCATCTCTGTGAAGTTTTCAAAATAGATCTTAGTCCAATTCGTAGATAAGATGGTAGTAATCAGAGAATTTAAAGGCCTCATTCAAGTTGCTGTATCTGCTCATTTTTGGAGCTACAGTCAATAAAAAAATCTTCTAATTCCTTGTACAGTATTTTTTCCTTTAAAAAAACTGTAATAGTAATGAGAAAGAAATCTTTATAGTTCATAATGACTACATTTATATGGGTCAATAGTCACTATCAAAGAATCTCTGAATATAAAATTACAAGCTCTGTAATGGCTTTAACAGAACTTTGGTTACAGAGTCAATACACTCCTTCTGAATAAATTGCCATTATACATGGGATGTAATTTTGTGGGGAAAAATGACTGTAATAGCACCTGCTGGTCCTCACTTCCAGCCAAGCTATTCAGTAACGTAAATTTAATGAGATCCAATGAAATTGCCAGATATTGAAACTTTATATAGCCATTAATTATAAATTTTTACAGTATACACAAGGCCATGGCTGGTTAAACCATCGTTTTCTGTTTATTTAACTAATTACACTTTGGAAATATTAAAATTGAGTTCTTAATTTTCCCTCTCATAGCACTGTACACAAAAATGAAGGTTTTTTATGGACAACTTCTTTTTACTGATATTAGCTCCACCCCTACTCCAGCCCTAGAAATAAAGCTGCCTTTTCAGAAATGACCTCCCCAATCCTTGAACGCTATTCCTTTCAACCAATGCATTTCCAAAGTAGAAAAATTCTCTCTCTGACAGATGGCAAAGATCTAGTCTATAATTGCAAATAGAGCTCTCATTACGTCAGTCTCGTCCTTTGTAAAATAAGCAGATTGGATAACTAGCATTCGAATTTCTTTATTTCTAAACAGTATATCAAAATTTTGTTACTTTTCTGTAAGATTTAACTTCTGTTTTCTCATGACAGGTGGCATAGCCCTTGATGAAAATAGTTTCACACATTTTGGAAATTTTTCAGAAACCACTCAACCTATTTTTAACAGAAGGCATTTAACAGGAAAAAAAAATGTTGTACAGTTGATAAGACAGCAAAGCAGGGTCCTTGCAATCAGCAGCAGTAGGAGAGCTCCCAACCCTAGGACAAGGAGAACAATGCAAGGGCGCGGTGACGGGAGTCCAGGACCTGGCCATCTGTGACGGACTGGAGCCAGGCCAGGTCTGCTCTGATTAGACTAAAGGTGAAGTGGGTGGCCGGGGAAGACCAAGGAAGCCAAGCTATTGCCAGGATTGTTTTCAAAAGTAGAGTTTCAGAATCACAAGTTTGGGGGAGGGGTGCACAGGGAATCTTTGAGACATTTTCCAGACAACTTCCTTTCATCAGACAAAGAAAATCCTTGGGTAATGTGCATCCCAAAATTCCTTATAAGGAGGAAGTAAGAA
This sequence comes from Tonatia bakeri, assembly GCA_004024845.1. Taxonomy (NCBI): domain Eukaryota; kingdom Metazoa; phylum Chordata; class Mammalia; order Chiroptera; family Phyllostomidae; genus Tonatia; species Tonatia bakeri. Next base: position 31,838 of record PVIA01004228.1, read on the forward strand.
AAGGTATTCTGAGATAGCTGCCAGAGAGGCAAGAAAGATTCTGGAGGCAATGTGTTCCTGTAAGTCATGTGAGGGAAATATTTTAAGAAGGAAAATATTGATTATTGGAATGAAAACTGAAGATATTATTCATCCTCCCCAGGCATCCTTTTTAACTTCAGTTGCTAATACTACATCTCCCCGACTCTTTTCTTCCATGTAGCTAACACTAATCCATATTCTTTAGGACACTGATTTTGCCATTCTAACCATTGAGAGGCCACAACCAGTATTTCTAAAATACACCATTACACCATTTTTAAAATCACACCATTTTCTCTTTCCCCTAAATTATTTAATAGTCACTGTGATATATCTTTGAATAATCCTTCTCCTTTGTCCCTTTGTTTACGAGTTCTACAGTTTCTCCTTACCACCTCACTTCTGATCCTTTCTTTTTTTTTTATTACCTGGGTAGTAGTAATGAAATTCTGACTTTACATTTTCCAGATATTTTTATCTGTAGATACTTTGCTATCAGAGACCTGTTTCCAAAGCTCAGAACTGAATATTAAAGTCCACTGCTCAAAAAAATTTCCCCATTACCAAATGTTCTCCAAAGATCCAAATATAGCTTGAATATTCCCAGATTTGTTCCCAAATTTCTTTCCTATGTCCCTGTGCTTCAACCATAACTAAATAACTGTATTTCCCAGAATTGTGGCTATCCTCTGAAATAAACTACTTTTGAAGATTATAATACCCTTTACTCATGTTGAAGTTTAAAATTTTATTTCCTTCTTTATTGTATTTCCTTTATTGTATTGTAAAAGTTATCATCTTCCTATAGTTTGATTTTATAACCTTTTCTTTGTTTTATTTTAATAGAACTTATCTATATTTGTCTTATGATTATTTTAGAAAAATAGCTTACTTATCTTATTAGATAGCCTGTTTCTGTAAAATATTAAGTATGCATTTCTTGCCTAAATATACTGCTGTGGCCATATCAAACACTTTGAATCTCATAGGCTCTCCATATACATGCATTATACTCCTATTAAATGTTTAAGGTACCTTTTCTCCCTTGTGTAATACAAAGAAGAGATAACAATCATTGCATGAAAAATAGAATAAAATTCAGATATGATACTTTGTAAATTGGTTTTATAGCACAAATATATAATTACAAAAATACACTTGTCTTCATTTGTCTGTTGACAAAGGCTGCTAAAATTTCAGTGTAAAGTTCTCCACTTCAAACTCTCTACCAAGTATTTAATAGTCTATAAATGAGTAAATGTATTAATTATTGGTAATTCCACACAAATGTAATTGCAAATATTATAACATATTTATACTTGTAAAGTGGTACCTGCTAAATCTAAATAACTACTTTCTCATAAACATCTTGCACACACAAAATGTGACCATGTCCTAAATCTCAGTCTAATTTAAAAATGAATAGGAGAAGGAGTTATTTTTTTCATAAGTTTCATGGGCAGCCTACCCACAATTGCTTTCATAGCTTAAAACTGATTACAGAAACACTATTTTTAGACTATGTGATTATGATGCCTGAGGTTCAGAGGTTTTTAGTACAAATTCTCTTCCTTTGATGAACTTATGCATACACACTAGTTTATGTAAACTAATCAAGTCAGAATTCTTTTGGAAGAAACATAGTTTGTGGTATAATTGAAATTTATGGAAGTTGACTATTAAAAACTGTCTCAATCTTTTGTGTTCTTTTAATACATAAAATTGGAAATTTTTCCTTAGAATATAAAAATAAGAAAAAACAACTTTTAAGGGGATCGTGTGATAGGTATGTAAACTGAATATTACCTTTTGGGGAATTTCAGAAGTACCTGTTTATATTTCACATAGCATTCTCCTTTCTACCCAGATATAAGGCTGCTGTCCTGCTTGTGTGCATGCTGACATGACTGATCTGCTGCCTGAGGATTCTCCCACCCAGTGTACACATGTAGTCTGTACTCAGCCACTCTGGCCACTCCGAAACGCGATGATCAATTGCTGCTTTAGAAGCAGCTTCTTTGCCTCACAGACTGAATGATACATGGGCTTCAAAAGAACCATCTAATTTGAGATGACCATATGAAAGAGTGATGTCTGCTGCTGCCATTTCCCAGCATTGATGCCTAGGGATATAAATCTGTATTTAGTTTCAGTGTTTATCTGCAGTATATTTTTCTTCCCTGCCTGATTATATAGTCTTGACCCAGTTCTCCACACAGGCTTTACCATCATCTATCCTCTTCTAGCCTCCAACTCAATAAAAGTGAGTTGCCAGTAGTCTGTCCTTAGTATTGATTGATGCAGTGTATGGTATAGATTCTTCCCCAGAAGAAACCTCATTGATTTTCTATACCTAGGATTTATTCTAATATCCATTTGTAGTTTTAGGATGATAGGAATCTTTTGCAGATACATGCAAAACATCATACAAGTCCAGTACTTGTCTAGTGGCAAAAAATCACTAATCTGGATTCATGAATTTGAAAATAAGATAGTTATAATGGGAGATAAATGAAATTTATACTTATACATATTTTTATTGTTGAAAACCCACTAGCTTACAGGAAATGCTTTCTCTATTTAGAAAAAAACATTTTGAAAGATAATAAAATTATACATGTATAAGCTGAATTATATAATAAATACATATATTCAAATAATCTCTTTCATAATACTTTGTTTATATCATACATGTGATCAAAATATTTTGGAATAAAAACTATATTTTCTAATTTCAGTAGCTTTTTATTTTATGACTCATTTTACTATACAATTACTCTAAATTCACTAAAATATTAATTTATTTCTAAATATTATCATGTAACAACTAAATGATTAAATAATATTTAGATAAGCAGGGTAAGTGGCAAAAAATATGAAAGATGACAACAAAGTTGAGGAACAAAACCTCACTGAAGAAAAAAGGTAAAACAATAAAATTCATTCCTTTCAAAATTTTAACAAATATCAAACAAACACTTTCCAGGTGTCAGGTACAAAATGCATTCTCTGTACCCTGCAGAATCCATAGTCTAGTGGAGCCCAGGACATAATCTGAAAGCATCAGTGTATAAGGAAAAGATAGTAACATATATATGGGTAAGTATAGAGATATTTATGCTTTTGAGTAATGAGGGTAAGAAAAGGAATCTTGAATTAGCAACCATAACATATGAATGAGGTCTCATTTTGTGTCCATGGCATGATGGAGGGAACAAAGTTAAAACTAGGCATTCAAAAGTGAATATTAATCTTGGAGTCACGAAGCAGGATTATACACAGGGAACTCACAGAGCTTTCTAATGCAGATCTAAAGGGTGAGGCAAAGAGAAGGGAAGTGACAAAATGTGACTTCCCTTCATGCAATGTAATAAATCATTTTAAGAAATATGATGTAGGCAAAAAAGAGCTGTTGAGGACCAAATTCAGTTAAGGACACTTTAATCATCCTTTTTAATTTAGGAACTTAAAAATGCCAAATGTTAGGTAACATAGCATTTGGAAAAGTTTATAGTTAGCAACTTGTTGCACTTAGTGTGGTCTCAGAGAGACTGCTAATCTCAAAATAAAAATCAGTAATTGTGTTTGGTTTATATAATCTGTATGATAGGTGCTGCTCTGCTTGAAAATTTCCTTTTATGCATCATTACTTGACCAGAGGTAAAATTTTTAAATGCTTTCTCCATTACATAGAATTCACTTTTACCATTGCTTCTGATACAATGGGTTTCTCTTCTCTACAAATCTCACAACAGTTGATTGGAACAACAAGACTTATACTCCAATGAGCTACCAGCTGACAACATGGATGAGAAATAATACAAGAACTACATCCTCAAATTTTAGAGCTAAAATCTCTCCAATTACTTGAAGAATTTGAACTAAAAATTGAATCTAAAAATTAATATTATATAATAGCACTGCATAGATACTGATGTTCATATCATTTCAGTGTTGTGGATTTTTTCTTTACATCTCCATTTCCATCAAACTATCTGTATATGTACATTCCACCCAATTCTATTTGGAATTTTCACTTGATCAAAACAACTTAGTAGACAAGATAAAATTCAGTGTAAATACATTGCATCACTATATATATAATATTGAGAGTCAAATATTTATTTACCACAGTGTGTGTCTGTTCTCTTACCCCAGCTTTGATGTTTCTAGAAGCTTCCTATCCCATTTAATGATCAAACTGCAGCTTACTTTGCACTGTGATATATTTAAATCCTCAGGGGATAGTTCTTAATGCTTATGATTAGAAAACATTTTCTGGACTCATTCTATATGCATTATATATAGATTACAATGGATTTCCAATAAAGGAAGATAAGCTAACCATTAAACTCATGTATGACAAATAAAAAACAATTGTATTTATTCTTGCTGCAAACCACCACCATTTGTCAAATGTGGGTGATGGGCCAGCACAAATTCCTCGTGTGGTGCACACTAATTATAGTAACTCTGTGCTCAAGATTTTTGAGAATAAGCTTATTTAAACCCTGCATGCATTATAAATATATCTCTTAACATTATATCAAGTCATTTAAGTTGACATATTTGTTACTAAGATTCATTTGCCTATAAGCCATAATTTACTTCACTTAAAGTGTTCTACCTATTTTTTACTAAAAATATCAAAACTATATACAAATTGGTGGTAAAAATGTGATTATATATATATATATATATATATATATATATATAAAAGCTTATCAGCCAAATTTAATTGTTGCCCTGTAATTTTGATTTCTGAGGAAGTTATTTAAATGAGCAGATTCTTTGTTTCTTGAGAATTATTCCTAGACAATGCAGTGGTACCATACACAATATTTTAATTTCCCAGCATGATATTATATCCCATTTTCTTAAACATAGATTTATAACCTGAGGGTTAAAAGATTAAGCAACTTGTTCAAAGTCACAAAATTAGTAAATGACAGAGCCAGGTTTTAAATCAAGTTCTGTTGATTTATAAATTATTTTTTGTTTTCCCCATGGACCTGACTCTCAGAACTGAAATTGTGACCTGAAATTCATTCACATCAGCACTAACCTATCTTCAAGTAAGGTAAAGATTACTAAAAAATTGCCATCACTTTGGATATACTTAAAGAATCATTCCTCTGGCATCTAAGCTTATTGCTGGATTTTTCTCTTATAAACACAAAGAACTCTTCTACTTGGCTGTGAGAGATTTTATTACAAAACCAGCAGCAAAGACATTTTGATGTACCATCTGGAATTAAAGAGGACTGAAGGGAAGAAATGAAGAAAGGTTAAAAAACAACTAAATCGATGCAGTGTAGAAAAAAATTGCTTGAGGTGGGATGTAATTGAATAAAGACATACATAGTGTAGATAATGTCAATGCAAGTTATTCCTTTTTGCACAGCGTATGTGATAGTTGAGAAGCCACATGCAAAGAGTAAATATAAGTTAGAGTGAGACAGACATCACACAGGGTGGCTTTTATTCACTCTGGGTTAATCAATTTTTAGACCACCTTCCCGAATGCTGTCAAACAACTAGGATTTTGGCATGACAAAATAATAGTTTAATCTTTTGCAGAACTGAAAGCCACTAAATTAAACAACTATAATCATTTTATGAATTTTTTCCTATTAGTCTATTGATTGCTACAAGTAACATTTTAACAACTTATTATTTAATGTAAAATTGTATATTGCTATATTAAAAAAAAACCTCATTTCTACGTTATAAATATATAAAAATGTAATAAGAACAGTTTCTTCTTTAAAAAATATTCAAGGGAGTACCCAGAAATACATATGGGTAATCCAATTTGCTGATTACTTTTTACTTTTAACTTTTCAATGATTTTAAAAAGTTGGTATTATTACCTCCATTTTAAAGGGAAAGAAATTCAAGGGCCTTAATAACCATTCCAAGGTCACATAAATATATGACCTTAATAATTATTTCAAGGTCAGATAAATATAATAGTATATGTTAATAGTGTGATTTGAATTCAAATTTATTTGTCTTCAAAGGCTACTTTTATTCTCTGCATTCTTTCTTCAGTTACACAATTATTGTTGGAAAGGTATGCAAATGCTGTGCAAATTCTAGATTAAGTCATTATCAATGGTTTATTAGATGAACACTGTGTGTGCAGCACTCTGATATACATGCACTGTCTCCTGGAAAAAATAGGGAAATATGCAATATTATTTTCATTATTGATAGTCTCAGAATAGAGACTGGAAAAGTGATGGATAAAAGAAAATAAATAATTTAATATAAAGAAGCATATAAAAAGTCCATAGAGAAGGGGCTGGCATTAAGTGACGTGAATGTGAGGGGACAGTAGGAAAAACTTTAATGGAGAAAAGTCTGAAAGAGTAGCTATTAATCACCCAGTTATAAAGGAGGAAGTGATGTTTCCAAAGGAGGCTGGTGGAGAAGATTATTATATGTAAATGGGGAACATAGCTGAGAGGTGGTAGGGGTGAGTGTGGAGAACTTAAATGCTGCATAGCAATTTAAACTTAATTTTGTTGTGATTCATGGTCATTGCATAATTGCTCATAGAGAGTTGGTAATGATTAAAGAATTTATTAATGGTGTTCAGATATTGGGCTAACAGAGTGCAAGAAGAGAGGCTAGTTAGAAAGCATTAAGTTACAGGACTTAATACAAGTTGGTAAATAAAAATGGATGTATGTTGTGTAGGAAATATACAGGGTCCAGCACAAATAATACCCCTCTTTTATTGCAAAATATTTTATTACAAAATCATAAAAGTGTACTTCTGTAACAAAACAATATCACACTCAAGCACACTGTATGACATTTTAGATGAAATGTTCAAATTAAAACTATAAAGTATTACACCCATATCATTACCCTACCAACCACACTCAAGCAGGTGTCACTTCTGCCAGTTCCTGTATATTTAGTCTTCTATTTTTTGTCCTTCAAAATTATTATGATCAACCATTATAAAGTGCATTTTGAGAAAACTATCCTAAAGCACAAATCTAGGGGACAACATGTAGATTTCAGGGAGGATGAACAATGGAATGGATAGTTACAAGGAAGGGGGTTCAGTTAAAGATCACCACTTTTCAAACTGTCTTGGAGAAGTATTACATAGTAAAAAACCCTATTCTCTGTTTTTCTTAGTTTGACTATTTTAGATACTCCATGTAAGGATGAATAAACTGGAGACATCTGCTGTGCAAAATTGTGCCTATACTTAATAACACTGTATTGTGCATTTCAAATGTGTTAACAAAGTGGATGTCAGTCTAGAAGCTCTTACCATATTTCAGAAAAAGAAAGAGAAAAAGACTATCCTGTTATGATAGAAATGGTAAATTATTAAATTGTTTCTGAATTTTAGATAACATGGGTTTTATTTAAAAATATATAGATAAATAATAAAACAGGTTTCATTTTCATAATAACCAATTTATAAGTAATAATTCTATAATAAAATATTTATAAATGACTAGAGTGACTTTATTATACTTCATAGAAATAATCAGAGAAGCGATCTATTTTGTATTTATGTACTCAAGTGTGTTTAACATATTTTAAAATGACTTTTCATACAACGTAGTTCAACAGATGCTCAAATGCCTTATATAAAGTGCCAAGTACATCCACCTCCATACTTAAATTATCTCTAGATAATTGTATTAAATATTACTTATAATATTCAATATAATATAAATGCCAGATAAATGTCATCATAATGTATTATTTAAGAAATAACAACAGGGAAAAAAGTCTATATGTGTTCAGTACAGACACATCTATTACAGGCCCACCTACTTGGTAACATCAGTCACAATGTAAGATTTTTTTCCCAAATGTTTTTAACTCACTGGTTGGTTAAATCTGCAGATATGAAACCAGTGTCTACAAAGAAATGACTGTGTATAGTAAGCACCATATTAGAATTTGGGGATGAGATAAATAAGACATTCCCTTTTCTCAGGAAACATGGTGCATCATTGGAGGGATATGTAAAATTATGCATTTACAGTGTCATAGAATGGATACTATAAGGAGTATGGGCACAGAGTTATGAGACTTCAAAAAAGGGATCCTTCACTTGAGTGAAAGTAGCAACACAGTGGATGTATTGCATATCCTTAAAAATATAGTGTATAGATAAAATGGACAAAATAGTACTGTATACATATAGCTATATATTTACAATTTTAAAATATGTATTCAAACTTCTATAGTATATAAAACATGCAGAAAATAAGATTTAAAAGAGTGATGACTTCAAATGCCTGTTTTACCATTTTTAATCAGGCCAATTCTGTTCACATGCTTGTAAAATACTAGCACAAATGTAGTGGCTGAGATTATGTTTTCAATTGATCTCTACTCCTTATCATTCTCATCGGTCTCCCAGGAAGTGTAAGCTATTAAGCAGAGGCAGAGCAATTGTTGTAATATTTTATGGAACCCAGTGAAAAGAGCTCATAAGTTATGACCTTATTACTTAATTATAGGAAAATTATGCTTGAACCCATTCTCCAGGCTTAAAAGAGCCACATTTTATTCATTTTCTAGCTAAAATAAAGAAAGTGTTAATTTTTAAGTCATAGCTTAGCCCCTAAGGGGATGATGCTCATAATTTTTTCACTCCATATAGTAAAATAGTCTAGTAGCCTATACAGTCAGTACAGCGAATACTCATTGTTCTCTTATCTATTATTTCATGAGACACCCTGAGTCAGGAAAGTTAGTGATTGCTATGGCTGTACGTGTACATGTACGTGTGCATTTGGATGTGCATGTGTGCCTGTGTGGGGTGTGCTTAAGGTTGTGTATAATGGAATTTAGGGGAAAAGATTCAAGTATTACTTCATAGAAAAATCTTGTTAAAATATTTGTACATGGAGAGTTTATTTATCTTCTGAAGTAAGTTACTCTGCTCTAGATTGCAATTTTAGCTAACATTTCATTCACTCATCTGTATTCAAAGGCTAGTAATCACCCCCATACATTATTTCATTTTGACTTCTTTCTATACATGTCTGCCATTTGTACTTTATGCTGCTGATTAGCACCTGCATCGAAGAATGGTAGAAGCAGAAGGTGAAAATGAAATTAGACAACTTGCTTCTTGATATCTTTCATAGATAGTAATGATGTAAAATGACTGACTATATTGATAATTCTGGGTTATCTTTGGATTTAATTTTTCTTCAGGATTTCTTTTCGCTATGACAGGAGTGTCACTGTGGAAGAAGGCACAGCTGATGCCGTGGAGTACTGCCATCGATGTGACTTTTAGAAAGACTCACACAGTGACGTGTGTCGATTACATTTCAGTGAAGCTGGGGGAAAGTTACCTCTAAAGCCTGTCCTGTAAGAGGTGAGTGACTAGGAAAGAAGATGTAGGAATATAAAAAAATAAAACTGTAGTTTGTGACAGTAGAATTTATTTACATTTTCATGCTAAAGAGTTATGGATTTCATGTTATATTTCAGTCAGATTGACCATTTTGGTGAAAAACATGGGGGAAAAAACAGGAGTAACAGTACTCAAATAACTAGATCACCAATTTAAAGTAGGTGAAGGGGGAGGTAGTTTAGCATATATTGACCGCAGCCTTGTGTACTAGAAGGAGAAATTTGAATTTATTGAACTGGTATTGCTTGGTCCATCTTTGAACACATATCTGCACAATAACTCATTTCCACTGAAATTCTGAAAGGAAATTTGTTTGATCTCGGAAGTCTAATTGCTACAATGCCCAGATTCAATAGATAGAATTAAAGCCGTCTCTAACACTGAAAAAGTGCTCAGTAAGTGTTAGCAATAATTTCAGTAGCATAACTGAGAATCTCTAATAGGAAAGAAAAAAGAAAGGAGAAAAAAGAAGTCAAATGTAAGGTCCCTTTAGCAGATGGAATCTGACCATTATTAATTGACTAGATTTGAGGAAGATAAGTAAAGATGAAGTATGTTTTGAGCATATTCTAATATTTTGTGCCCAGGTTTTGAAAAGTAATTAACACAGGTAAGAACAACAAGAAGAAGAATTAAGTTACAAGAAATCATTTTTTTTGTATTTGTTAGAATAGGCTCAATGTCAGTAACAACACAGAAAAGATTTAGCTCCTGGAGGGGTTCCAGGGACTCTCTAAGGCGGCGGTTTTCTGTACGCAGCACTGAGGCGGCTTCAGTCTTGCGCCTCCATCACATCAACACAAGGCCTCCTGCACAACTATGCAGCACACTGCGGAGGGTTTTATTATTTCTAAGCCAGTACGTATGCTTTGTTCTTTCTGTGTCATAGACTCCTTGGCCCTGCTGATAACTGAGCTTGGCCTCTGTGACTTGCTTAAGCCAAAAGAATGTTGGCAGAAGAAAAAAAAAAAGGTAGGGGCCTCAGATGTACTTTTGTGCTTTGGCTGGGCCCTTGATCTCTTGTCATTTTCATTAAAACCAGGTCCGAGGACCTCTTGTTTCTTCAGAGTTTGGTCCCACACTGAAAGCAAAACTAGCCAGTCTCTCTCACACCGGCTCACACTTTCAGCAAGCGAAAAGCAAATGCCTCTGTGGGAAAACCCAGTTATTGGGTTGTTGTTGATTTGCTCTATTGTTAATGCAACCTGTTTCACTAATACCTGCTCTATTTGGGCTTCCTGCTTGCTATAGGTTTGTTTGCTCTTCTTTTGCAAAGTTTTCAGGGAGAAGATTCAGTTACAGTTTTGAAATTTTTCTGTATAAAATTAAACATAGGCATTTATAGCTGTAAATTTAACCCCAAGAATTGTTGAACTCCTTCCCATAGATTTCGATATAGAGCCATTCATTGGTTTCACATCAAACAAAGAGAAGGTACGGTGTCCTTCTCCCATGTTCCCCACAGGACAGACCGAGTAGCCTGAACTCCAGAGGTTTGTATTATGTTCTTGGATGTATACTGAGTCTGCAGAACCTGCCAAAGTTCAGTGTGACACATCCTCATGTCCAGAGTCCCTGTACCAAAATAGGGATTTGAAATAATTCAGCTACTTGGAGTACAGGCTATTTAGATAAGATGATTAGCATCTTTCTCTTGTCTGAAAGAAGCCGAAGTCATCAATATCCTTTATCAAACACATACCTACCCTCTCAAGATAATGATAAGATAACTAAAGAATAAGATTGTTCCCTTATCTCTAGTTCCCCAGTATTAATATCTGACAAGAAACAAAAATTACATATAAAATTTATGCTATGGAAGTAAATCAATATGTGAATGAAATGTTTTATTTGTGCCACATTTATTAATTCATCAAATATTTACTGGTCTACTCTGTGCCAAGAACTGTTTTTAATGCTGGCAATTTAGTGGTAAATGAGAGAAATGGAACTGAAACAAACAAACAAGATGCATTAGTTAAGTTACAGAGAATGGTATTGATAGATATTGGAGATAAAAATAAGGGAGGGACGTGAGGGCCCACTGGCTGAAGAAGCAGTGCAGGCTCTGAAAAGAATTGTAGTTAAAGACTCAGATCCCTCTGGATGGCCATGCTCCTCCTCCTCTTCTTCCTTCTCCTTCTTCCTCTTCTCCTTCTCCTTTCTCCTTTCTTCTCTTTCCTTTCTTCTTTCTTCTTTCATTTTTATCCCAGGTGCCTGGATTTGGAAGTCTCTTGAGCAGTGTACTTTTTCAGGTACTTCTGACAAAACCTCCTTATAGAAGGGACAGGAAGAAACTGTGCAGAGACATATTTTTTTTCTGACTCAGTATTCAGTACTTTTCCATCCTTCCCCTTCCCTTGATCCCAAGGTTCACAGACATGCCAGAGACTTTGGGTTGGGGCTTCCCTGGCAGCAGGGTAATCCTCATGTCTGTGCTAACTCACCTCACCCTCCACATGTGCGGCATTCTGTGGGGGAAAGTGGAAGAGAGGAAAGTCTGCAATGTCTCCAATTTTAGACTCTGGTGTACTCCATTGCAGCACATGATTAAATAGTTTATTATTTATTTATTTATATATTTAGCTACCTGTTTATTTATTTATTTATTATTTTTACATCTTTAATTTTTTCAGGTGAATTTCTGTTCTTCAACACTTTCTTCAATCTTCTTTCCTATCTCCCCACTTTCTCTTCACTTGGTACAGCTCTACCCACCTTGTGCCTCAGCTACCCTCCTGAAAAACTGACTTTAAAATGTGGAGATTAGCCTGGAATATCCAGGTGGACACGATGTAACTTTAAGGGTCTTTAAAAGTGAAAGAAGGAGGATGTAGAGGCCAGAGAAATGTAGAAATGGGGCCAAGAGCTAACATGGATATGAGCTTCTGGAAGCTGCACAAGGCAGTCAGTCAAACTCTCCTAAAGCTTTCATAAAGAATGCATTCTTGCCAACACTGATTTTAAACCAGTAAAACCTGTATCAGATTTCTGACCTACAGAAATGTAACATTAAAAATTTTGGTTGTGCCCTGGCTGGTGTGGCTCAGTGGACTGAATGCCAGCCTGTGAACCAAAAAGTTGCCAGTTTGATTCCTAGTCAGCACATGCCTTGGTTGTGGGCCAGGTGCCCAGCTGGGGGGCACAAGAGGCAACCACACATTGATGTTTCCCTCTCTCTCTTTCTCCCTCCCTCTCTCTCTAGAAATAAATAAACAAAATCTTAAAAAGTTTTTTGATGGTTAAGCTACAAGTTTTATTGTAATTTGTAACAGCAGCCATAGAAAACCAGGGCATGCACTCTCTCCGCCATATGTGCAAACCAGTTCAGGTGTACACAAGAGAGCTATGGCATCACAACATACCTGTTTTATACTCAGTTCATTCCATAGCTTGTGTGATATTTTTCAAGGAACCACAGGGCATAAATCCATAGACTCAGGGTTTACTGCTTCTTTTTTTTTAATAAAAAATTCCAGGCAACAATATGTCCCATGAGAGACAATATCTTATGAAAAAGGCAGTAAATCACAGTAAAGATGACAAATTTTAGGATGTATGTGAATTTTAATGGGATATCTCAAAATTTTTTATTTACTCTTAACCATAGAATAGGAAATATATAAAATATAATTTATTAAACATTAACATTTCTAAACCTTTTTCATGTCTTTTTAATTAAATTTATTGGGGTGACATTACTTGGTTTCAAGTGTACAATTCTGATACATCACCTGTGTATTGCACTGTATGCCCACCATCCGAAGTCCAATCTTGTGTCACCATAGGTTTGATCTCTATATTTTTTGCTATCCCCCACCTCCCTTCCCTTTGTAACCCCCATACTGTTTCTTGTCTATGTCTATGAGTTTTAATTTGTTTGTTTTTCTTGTTTGGTCATTCGTTGCTTTCAGTTTCATACCCAACACATGAGTGAAATTATATGGTTCTCGACTTTTTCTATCTGACTTATTTTTATTTAGTATAATATTCTCAAGAGCCATTCATATTGTTGCAAAGGGCAGTGTTTCATCTTTTCTTATGGCTGAGGAATAAGGCATCATGTCCTTTTTCTTCTGTCATTTCTCTTAAGGGTCACAAGAATGGAAAAGCAAAGTATATTAAGTCAAACAAAGATTTCAAAAAATTATTTAATAAATATTGCACTCTCCTTTTTGTCACTATAAATCACTGCTAAAATGGAAAACAATATGTGCCAAAACAATAAATTGTCATAATGAAAACAAATTGTGACAGAGTTAGGGAGTGGCTTACAAGAAAGTATAATGGATAAATGTGTCTCAAAATGTTTTATAGGTTTGAAATGCCATTGAGACCATTGTATTTATCCAAGTTTTAATGGAGAGAACAAATTCATATTCCCTCAGTGTATATACATTCTCATGACGGTATATAGCATAATTTAAATTATTGGTATTAAGGTAATATTTGCATGAGATATTAAATATGCAAGATACATTTTTCTCTGTATATATGAGTATCATTGCTTAGAGATCTTCATTGAACTAAGACATTTTAGGACTTGCAAAATAATTTGAAACATATGTCTGAAATGCACAAAATGCTCAAGTCCTTAAACTTAAAACATATGTGTTTTTTTCCTGCCTTCATCTGTGGTTCTAAAGACCAGTTGAGCTTGGGAAAGTTTTTAATGTGATTGCTGAGTTTTCAAATCACAACTCACTGTTTAGTAAACTTGTTTCCATTCTTAAAGCACTAGCTTCTGAAATAGTTGGTATTTATCGGAATCACCAGAACTAGACGTAAAGCAGTCCTCTAGAATTAGACAAGTGTCAGATTGCGATGTTCTTGTATACATAGGCTTGATCGCACACCCACACCTTCTTGTGGAGAGACTCTTCCTGCTCTCACCAGCAAGGCTGCAATGTGGGAATCTGGCTGAAACCGACTTCCTGTTTCTTGCCAGCATGCCTTAGAGATGGCACTGTCGGAGTGGGATGTAACAGAACAGGCAGCTGTCCCCAGTCTTAAAGATTCATCTGGTGTATTAGTTTAGAAAACCAGCTTAACTTCACTTTAACCTTTACAGAGTATATTTAAAAATAAACGTCTTGTGCAGTTGTCTATTAAAAGAATGTGAATTCTTTTTCCCATCAGAAAAAAAAAAAAAAAAAAAAAGAAAGAAATCTGTGCTTCAAAATTAGCCCTGTATAGAATCCATGTCCTAAGGGAGAAATACTTGTTTCAGTAGTTAGGTTATCTGCACCGCTGGGCTTCAACTAATTAATTTTATTTTCTAATAGTATACCTCAAGGAGGTCACATTATTAAACTTTGATTGAATGAAGTAGCAAGGCAGGAAAGCTTTGACAAGCAATAAAATTGCCTACTATTCATAGAATCTCAGAAAATCAAATACTACTTATTCATTATTGAAAAGGGAGGCAGATGCGCTGTGCTGGAAAGGCGCTGGAACTGGAGGCAGCGAAAACACGCACGTGCCCACTGCAACTCTTCGGACTGGAACCTTCCTGAGCTGCCCTCCTCCAGAACATGGAGGTGATAAGAATACTTCGTTTGTAAGGTATTTTTTAATAATTAAAAGCAGTAATGAATGTAGCAATTGTATACATTTTGAGAACTACAAAGATGTAATATGCTATCATTATTACATATATTTTAAATAAAAGAGAAAAATGCCTTTCTTAATATTATGTGTTTGCACATTTTAATAAAATAAATTTCATGGTATATTATTTATCCAGAAATAATCAGAATGCCACAGAATCAGTCTAGAGGACTATTTCCCAATGAGGAGGAAATCGTATAATGAAAACAATTGTTACAAGAAGCTTTAGTAATGCTAGATAGGATTTTCTATGAAGAGTTTCCCCTTTCTGTGATTATTTACTTTGTTCATGGGCTCACTTGCTTTTTAAACAGGTGTATCCATTTATATCCAGCTGCTGGAATGCAGAAAAGTTGCCCCACAGTCTCACTGGGCAGGAAGGCCTTTGAATCCTGGAGGATCTAGAGTGTCCCTAACTTAATATAAGGGAAAGAATACATCAAAAGTACTATCACAATGGGGACCTGCTGCCAAACTGGGGACATTCTTTGCCATGAAGCTCCCAGAACCTTCCACAGAGATCTGCCATTCTTGTCCTGTCTGTGGTACACTATAATCAAATCAAATGATATGTGCATCTCATATACTGTCATTTCTTTATTACTATGTCCTCATGTCTCCTGATATTGGCCAAGCCAAAGCCAAAAGTAAATCTCATTTTATATACTTTGCATTTATGATGCCAGCTAACTGAAACTCTTAAAAGATGCACTGTTTTTAGAAATTGCAGAAACTGAGTGATTCATTGTCTTCGTACTAAGAATATTTGGAGAATATTATAAAATTAACTGAGATTCTGATAGAATTTAGTGTGCCACTTTCCCAGATACGAATAGCAGGGTTCCAACTTCATTGATATGACTGACTAACTAGGACAAATTTGGGATTCCCTTTCACACAGCAGTGGCTACACAGTAGAACCAGAAGAACAACATACAGACAGAAAGAGAAACTCCTGGCCTTGAGCACTGTTGAATTTCAGTATCCCTTTAAACACCTCTCTCTCCACTTGAGTGTGTGTATGAAAGAGATGGATGAGATTAATTTTTTACCCATATTTTATTTATTTTCTCATTGTTGACACTAATACAGATTTCCCTGTTCTCACCTCTGTTTGCCTGCCTCTACCTACCCCACATGCCCTCTTCCCTCTGGTCATCACCACACTGTTGTCTATGTCTACGGGGTCTGCATATAGGTTCTTCAGCAGAGCCTTCACTTTTATTCATTCAGTCCCCCCTCTGACAGCTGTCAGTCTGTTTCCTGTGTCCATGCTTCTGTTTCTATTTTGTTCATCAGTTTATTTTGTTTGTTAGATTCCAGATATAAGTTAAATCATATGGTATTTGTCTTTCTCTGTCTGGCTTATTTCACTTAGCATGATTATCTTCAGGTTCATCCTTGTTGTCTAGTTAATAATATTATATAAATTCCAGGTTTGAAGCATTATAATTTGATAACTATATACCCTACAAAGTGTTCACCACCAAAACTTTAGCCTCCATTCACTACCTTATATTTGACCCTTTTTACTCATTTCACCCTCCCTCCACCCTCTACTCCTCTGGTAACCAGCTAACCTGTTGTATCTCTGAGTTAGTTTCAGTTTTGCTTTGCTTGTTACCTTGTTCCATTTAAATGTCAACATGTACACAAATGATGTTAAAACTGTATTTTACACACAGTAGAGACTGGGACTGTGGGGTAGAATCAGAAATGGGGCTTCAATAAACAGGCACCTGCCTTCCTCCCAGGCATCCTGAATCGGGATTTCCGGAGACAAGGCCAACAAATATCTATTTTTAAAATCCTCTACTGCTGATTCTAATGGGAACTCATATTTAAGTATCAACATGTAGAAGTTAGCTTGTTTTCCAGGAAATATGGCCTTTAAGTGAAAATTTTTATTAACCTCCTGACCACTGCATAGTCATCTTTACTGGGAGTGTCACTGTGCTGAGCATGAGAGGGAAAAAGAGGAACATGGATTTAGAGAATTTTCAGAATCCCCATGTCATAGTACTTTGTGAAACATGGACTTTACATAGTTTTGAAAGTCGGTAAAATCCCAGGGTATGACTGAGAAAACTGATTCTGCTGGAGTTGTTTTCATATTAAAATAATCTCATTAAAATAATAAATGCACATGATAAAAATAACCAAACGATGAAAGTATTTTTTTCTACCTAACAACCAATACTCCCAATTTTTATATGTAATGAAAAGCTCACAGTTTCTAGAGTAAATTAAGATAATCATTAAAAAGTATATAATTTAATGCATATGTCATCTTTTGTTTAGAAGGGAAATATTACTCTTCACCATTCCTTTTCCTTAAAAAGTAATGTATTTTGGTGATCTCATAAAATTAGCATAATACAGACATCTTAGTACACCTATGTAACATGGTTGTGTAATGATATGTCTCAGTGCATTACAACATTCCCACATTGGTCTATTTTGATGTGGAGCCCCTACATAAGAGCCTCTTCATAAAGCACAGATTTAATTTTCTTTCAACTGCACTGCAGAAGATGTCAGGCTGTTTCTGAGATTTTGCTATTACAGAAAGTACTGCAATAATTTTTTTTACATTTATTTTAATGCATCTTAAAACATATTCTGGGAAGAAAGATTTCTGGGTCAAAGGGTATTCCTATTACTTATTTTTACTTTTAAAATATTATCTACCCTTGGTCCAAAATTTTTGTACCAGTTGAAATTCCCATCAATAGTGTAATAGTTCTCTTATTCTTACACTATTATCAGCAGTGTTTTTTTTATCATCTCTTTAAGTTTGTTTTATAACAGGGATATATATTTTTCTCTACTTATCATCATAATTGACAGTCCTATATCAAGTAGCAAAGTGTTACCCCCAAATTCTAATCTAATCACTTAGTCACCCATTTGATTACACAACAGAAAAATCCTATGGGATAAACACAGCCATTAAAGGGGCATCAATTCTGTTAAGTTTGCTTCCTTCTCTATGAGTCATGCATGTGTAATGGGAAATGCATATACTGTGGCTATTTGCCAATAGAAAGAACTAACACATATTACCCACTCTAAGTGAAAATACATTCACTTTTGAAACTCATAAGATCTACAGCTTGGTTGAAAATATTCTTGAATCATTAGGGATTTCAAATTTATATTTTAATTAGACTTAGGATATACTTCTGAGAGACTGAAATTTGGAATGCAATAAAAGAGATATGAGGATGTAATTTATTATGTGAATAACCTCATATATAGATTTTAGAATAGTCACCTATGCAATTGGTGGCTCCCTCTACCTATAAAATAGGAGATTTAACAAATTAAATCTCCTGTTGACAGAGAATATAAGAAACTTTGAGGTTGAAATAGATTATCTTTGTCCTTCTCTCACCAACAGCTGCTTTTTAAAAATGTTTATTACTATGGTTATTGAGTAACAAAAGCCTGAATAGCAAGAATACCCTGAGGACAAACTCTGATGAATTGTTGACAGTTGTCAACCTGAAGAATGATTCACTATCCTATTGTTGACCTTCTTTGACACTGAAGATGTGGTAGCAATAACCACTTTTTCTGATAATAGACAAGACAATGGTAAAATAGGTTTTTTTATGTTATCGAATGTGTGTTTTAATTACTTCACTTTAAGGTAATAAACTTTCAGTAAAGTGAGATTAGAGGTAACATACTTAAATGTATACAGGCCATCTATGATAAACCCACTGCCAGCATCATACCGAACGAACAAAAACTGCAACTCTTCTCTTTAAGATCGGGAACAAGACAGGGATGTCCACTTTCACCTTTATTATTCAACATAGTCCTGGAAGTCCCAGCCAGAGCAGTCAGACAAGAAGAAGAAATAAAAGGCATCCAAACTGGAAAGGAAGAAAGAAAACTATCTTTATTTGTGGATGACATGATACTGTACATAGAAAACCTCAAATTCCACCAAGAAACTACTAGGACTGATAAATGAATTCAGCAAAATAACAGGATGCAAAATTAATAACCAAAATTCAGTTGTGTTTTTGTATGCCAACAAACTAATAGAAAGGGAAATTAAGAAAGCAATCACATTCACAATTGTTCCAAAAAAATAAAATTGCTACTAAAATGAACAAGCCTAAGTTTTTTTGGTTAGATAACAAGCGTAAGTTAGAGCAGATAGAGGGATATAGACATATATATCTTTAGGGTTTTATCTATTTACAAATAAAATATATCCTAATTTTCCATCACAACTAAGTTTTTTTTTTCCATCTGGTATAAAACTAAACTTAAAATATGTTTTAAGTATTAGAATTTAAAAAATCCTAAGACATATAAATTCTAGTTTTTATATAGATGTATATATAGATGTAGATATATAGAGATGGATGGTACATAGATAGATTTCAATTTAAATTAACTTTTGACCTCCATCCAAGATTTCTCTATCCAGGAAAGAATCATTTAGAATAGAAGGGCAGATAAAGTGCTTCCCAGATAAGGTCAAGTTAAAGGATTTCATCATCATCAAGCCCTTATTATATGAGATGTTAAAGGGACTTATCTAAGAAAAAAGAAGATAAAACTATGAACAGCAAAATGACAACAAACTCACAACTATCAACAACTGAACCTTAAAAAAAGACAAAAACAAAAACAAACTAAGCAAACAACTAGAATAGGAAGAGAATTACAGAAATGGAGATCACATGGAAGGTTAGCAGCAGGGAAAGGAAGTGAGGAATGTTTGAAAAGGTATAGGAAATAAGTCTGTAGTACAGGCAATGTAGAAGCCAAATAACTTACCTGTACAACCCATGGGCATAAACTAAGGGGGGTGGAATGTGGCTGGGAGGGGTTGTGCAGGACAGAGTGGGTAAAGGAGGGGAAATTGGATAACTGTAATAGCATAATCAATAAAATATATTTAAAATAAATTAACATTTAAAATCTTAATGCATTAAACAAAACTTACAAATTAAAAAATCACACAAAGACTTTTTCCTTTTAATTCACAATAGATAAAATTAAAATGAGACACTATGTTCCATTTCCAATTTTTTTTGGCATAGCTACTTTTTGCTGACTGTTATTGAAGCTTCAAGATGTTTCCCTTACAGGTCAGGCAATGCAAAATTAAAATGGATGGAAACTTTTCATTGCTTCCATGCATTCTTTTCATCGTTTATGCTGATATGGTTTATGCTGATATGGCTTACACTATAATTCCATGGGGAAAATATGAAAAATTTCAGTCAATTAAACAGAAAAATAGGAAATCAACCTAACAATATCTTGCATTGATTTAATGCATTGAAACTATTTACTTGAAAGTGTATTCCTCTTCCTGAAGAGCAATATTCTGTATACCAAGATTGTGTTATCTAACATGTAAATAACCAAAACTAACACAAGTATATACTTAATCTTCCATTCAGGATTGCCACCGCAGGGTGTTAAACTGTTATTATAGTAATGCTGTAATGAAAGTGTCCCAATAATGAATTAAACAGCTTAATGTTTTCCATAGTGTGTTAAAACAATTCACTGTGGAACTCGATCTTTAGAAATACTGAAAATGTGCAACTGTTTCACAACTTTGAACTAACCTGATTTAAACATGCTGCTTGGAGTGAACACAATGTTTAAACATGAGTTGAAGAGCTTAATGGCAACAGCAGGATAATTTCACCTTTAGGATGAAGCATCAGAGAAAGAGGGTCTATTTCACTGATAAGTATTTCTATGCAGCTATAGTTCCAACTGTGCAAATAGTAAAGCTAAAAAATCAGCAACAGCGTCAAGGATATATTGAGTTGTTCAGGTGTTTGCTATAAAGTCACACCTTTAGGCCACTAGGAATATCTGGGAAAGCAAAAACCAAGATGAAAAGTGCATTGTGGAAACACACAGAAGCAGCTGCAGGATGTTGGGCAAACCATCATGCGGATTGGGGAATCTAGAGAGAGAAGGAGTGAGAGATATAGATAAGATCTATGCAATGAATGGTGTTGTAATTTACAGATTTGTTTCAATTTATTTGTTATTTTTCAGTCATGGGAGCAATAAACTGAGGGATGGCATAGACGAATCTGTGGTTCAGAGGGGTCCGATGGGCAAAGTAATCACAAAACTCCAGAGAAGTAAAACGCAATGAGAGCTTGAAGATAGAGGATGGCTATGGAAATGAAGAACAATTAGCCTTTGTAGGCAATTTGGAAGCTACAATTAAAAAAAAAAATAAATGATGGCTACCTGTGGGAAGTGAAGGAGGTGAAGGCACGTCCAGTTACTTTCAAGGTTCTAACTAGGAATATTAGCATTTACATTTTACTTTTGAAGTGATTCAACAGTACAGCATAATGTATACTTTAGGTAACTAGGAACTATCAAAAGAAATGACTTATTAAAGAATGAATTTAAAACATTGAATAATTTTAAAAATGCTATTTGGTTGGCCCCTAATTACTGTGGAAGTACTCAAAGGGGTGTGGTCTGCAGTCTGTTCAATTCCAGCCCTTAGAAATGAAGCTTTTTCAAGTGCACATGATCCAGCATGAATACACCCCATTAAAAACAACTAATAAAATGTTTCTACTAGCTAGTAGTTTTATTGCTTTTAATTATTTTCATCAGAGAGACACAACAAATTACTTTCTTATTTTGCTCAATCTTTAAAGAGATATTGTTTGAGTATCAATCAAAAGTTTGTTTCACTGAAACTTCAATTCACAAAAACTATTTCTGTCCTTAACTAAAATTCAAGAATCAATATTACTATAGTTTGTCATGTGTAATGTGCCACGATTTTCTGTGCATTGTACATGGGATTATTATACCTATTATTATACCCATGGTATATAATCATACCCATGTACAATGCACATTCTTATTTTTCCCTCAAAAATATAGACAAGAGAGTGTGTATTATACATGACAAAATATGGGTATACCCATGTTTCCAGCATACATGTCATGATATTTCAATATTATCAATATTACTTGGGTACTAAACTCTATAAAAATGACCTCTTTTGACTACAAGTGCTGAATTCAGTTATATTTTAACTGCTACTTCTATGTCTATAACCCTTAGAAATTTCAGAAAGACATAAGCTATCAGGGGCAAGGGAGAAATGCAGGGAAAAAAATGAGGACCTAAAAGAAGTTTACTTGAGGGATGAGGTCTTGTTATTTATGCTTATTAGGTTTTTTTAAATATCATAATACTTAGAGATCTGGACATCTAAAGAGCTCCAATCTGTTTTAACTTCAAAAATTGTTTAATAATGATACTAATCTCTAGTTATCTTGAGTTTTATTTCTCTGGTTTGAGTTCCTTAAAGGAATAACTGAACTAACACAAAGTATGGCACTTCGCAATGGGTCAGGTATATCATTTCTGAATTCCTATTTTTCTTATGCATTTAAGCAATAGAGAATAGTCCAGAAAGGATTGTTAACATAAAGGATGTTTAGGAAATCCTCATTTTGTTCACATGGAGAATATAAGGTTAATCTAATGGCTCTCATGAATTAGTGTTTTCCTTACCCACAACAAAATTACTTTATAGTGAATAAATTGATCATTTTAAACCAAATGGTTTTATCATGATTTGTAATTTTTAGAGTATTTTAGAAAAATTCCCTTGGGTTCTGTGAAGTACTTCTACAGTACTCAGTAACATGCGACACCACACCACTTTGATGTATTACTGTGAATTTTCTCCATTACAACTAGTTCCTATTGGTGAAAAAAAGAAGAATGTATAAATGTGATGGTAATAAAAAACAAGAAGATATTTATTTTGTGTAACTTCAATGTGTGAGAGATAGAACATAAATTCATCTTATCAGGAGAAGAAATATTTTTTGTTCAATTTCAAAGCAATAGATTTCTATGATGAAAGTGGCAGGCATGTCCAAATATGTTCTAAGGAAGTGTCAATAGTGATAGTTTGAAAGGAAGAACTGCACATAAAGTGATAATTACTTTTAAGGATTTACATTTCTTTAATAGTAGTTTAACAATTAGACATTTTTAAAATGTAGAGGATATCAATATTATGTGTCTGTTGAAAATTATTCAAAATAAAAACAACAGCAATAAAAAGTAAAATGGTCAATATAGCTTGGGGAGAATTTAAGATTTGAAAAATCAAGCATTTTTTAAAAAGATCTTTAACCATAACAACTTAGATGAATAAATCTTCCTTACGATCTGACTATATAAAATTTTAAGAGACTGATGAAATTTTAAGACCAGTGGATATGAATTGGATATCACTTTTATTTCATAAATATTTTGAACACATTTGAAAATTGTCAATTAGAGCATTGGCTACCTATGTTAGCATGATGCATTTAACACAATGATTTTTTTCCTATGAAATACTAGAAATTGCCTGGGAAAAATTAAAACCCAAGTATGACAGATAAAAAGTAACAATCAATGTAGTAAAAAATATTGGAAACAAGAGGTAGATAGAAACACTGCAAAGGGATTTGTAAACATTGAATTTTACCCAAAGACTGCAGTGGCATCAGGACAGCAGATGGCAAAGTGCTAACAGCACAGGAAGATATCCAAAACCACTGGAAAGTATAATTCAAGAAGCTATATGAGGTACCAAGGGACTGGAGAGACAGTACCAAGTGTGAGGCAATCATCTGCTCAGCCATAAAATAACCTTCACCTTTCCTGGCAGAGAAGGAAATGGCAGTAAACAAGCTCAAACTGGGAACGGCACATGGTACAACGTTACAGATGAACTCATAAATGAGGTGGCAACTGTGCACTTAGTGTCCTTCATAAAACCTGTCAGTGGGCAAATGAGAAACCGGGGACTGGCCAAGTACCAGGGCAAATCAATCCACATAGCATTTTGCCTAACCAGCCAAACAGAAAGAGAGCAAGAGCCACTGAACATCATTCTTCTTGCATGGAAATGCTAGGCTGCCTCCCTTTAGAAACCACCTACAAAGAAAGGCGATTTGGAGGGGCAGGGATGAGTTAGGCTGAGGAGAGAGAGGGGGAGTGAGGGAGGGAAAGAATAATTATGTTTTTATCCAATGAGATAACCCAATCAGATTTCCTATTTGATTTCTACTGATTACAAAGGCCAATAAGTGATCCAATATGTATGAGATTAAATACCATGCAGTAATATGAATTCCATTAATATCTGAAGTCCCAACCCTAAAATAAATCAATAGAATTGTTTGGAGGAGTTTTGAAAAGATTGAGACTTGTTATTTTTATTTTCAATGGGTGGAACCAAAAATTCTGTTACAGTGTTTTCCCATGATACCACTTCCCCCAGAACACTGTATCATGGCTTCCCCTTACTGCGTATGGGGTGGGGTATGAATGTTTTTTCCAATTCCTTCCAAGCAAGGACACTATTCAACAACTTGGATTTAACACACTTGTTGCAGCAAAGGAGAATACATACCTCACAGATTTGCAAGACAACACATTAAGAAGGTGTTAGAATTGACTTGAAAGATTCCAGCTTCTATTTAGGTGATTTAGGAGGTGTAAAGAAGCTGAACTTGGCTCTGAAGGCCAGGGTAATTTTATGATTGCACGTCTTAACAGATCTTACCTAATGTGTAGACTAGCCCTAGGCTAAAGCTGCAGTTGAGAAAAAACACCAGTCTTATTAGCAAGGTGTTTGGTCACTTGTGTGATTTAGACAATGATCATGTTTGATTAGTGTTCAAACATGATCGTGTAGTGGTTGAGATTTTACCTTAGTTTATCATGATCATAGATTGGCCTTATCTAATGCTGATGTTCTATGGAATTATTTATGTATATCAGGAGAGCATGGCCCAGCCATGAAGGTTATGGTAATAACATCTATTTGACATCCAATCCAGTACCTGGGTGTCAAGGGTTGCCTTTCTCTGTCTGACTGTTTTATGATGGACCCAGCTAATTGTGAATCAGTTGCTATATTTGTCAAATATCATCCAATAGAAGGACTCCCTACTTTCTGTTATCGACACTCTAGATCTTAGTTTCCTCTGCTTGTTTGTAATATTAGCGAATATTTTGCACATTAAATACTGTAATGTGTTTTTTAAAATAGAAAATGGAAAAATTATATTTCCCCTTGTAAACATGATCCTCTTTCAGTGTTTCTTATATTTCAGAACTAAAAACCTAGGTGATATCTTCTACTTCATGCCACTTTTTTCTTACTTGTATATACAAGTTGTTACCAAATCTTGCAGATTCTAACCAAGGAAAACCTTTTGAATATATTGGGATACATGTTGAACTCCCCACTTTAATTTTTGCCTCGTTCACACCTTCAGTTTTGAACTGCTTCCAGTGTGCTTCTACCCCCACCCACTTCATTTCACATAGGCAACTTGCATCTTACTTAACTCCTTTTGGCACTACTAACAACTGTCTTCTGCTTAAAAATCACCTGTCACTTGTTGTCAAAAAGATATTTTTGTTTGGTATTCTTCCTACCTCAGTTAAAGAATTGGTTCCCACTCTTTAATCTTTTGTTAGTTCTTAAATATTAGAGTTCCATGGGGTTGTAGTCTTAATGTGGTTAGGTTTCCATTTGCTCCCTGCTCTGTACCTGCTCCCTGTCCTCTGCAGTGCCCTTGCCCGTGGGGCTGGAATGACCTCTAGTCTGAATCACTTAGGTTCCTTGGCAGTGATCTTCTCTGTCTCATTCCAAGCAGAGCCAGTCAGGTATTTACACGTTCATAGTCCTAGTACCACCTACCCACATGTAATTCTCAGCCTTTCATGGCTGACAGTGGTTCCAGCTTCCCACTGTTGTGATTCTGGTGCCTCAGACATCTCCTCTTGATTGTACAACTCTGCCCATCCTTGTAACATAAAGCTGTCTTCAAAATCCTAGTTTATGGACTTGGGGTAATATGAGATTGTCAGGATTCTGAGTAACACTTAAGTGTTGTTTTTGTCCCTCTGTATACTTTCTAAATTTGCTTCTCAATAAATTAACATTGTTGATTTTTACCCTCATCTTTACTGAATTTTCAACCAACATCTTTAACTACTTCCCCTATCTCTTCATCCATATGCTTCACAGACTCTTTAAGTACACCGTTTTAAAAAGAATTCCTCAAATTCGCCTCTCCTCCCACCTTTGCTGTCTCTCTGAATGACAACATCATTTACTGAATCGCTGAGTTGGAAATTCACCAGTCATGCTAAGCCATCTCTTTTCCTCCAATTACAATGAAATTTCATCACAGTGTCTAAAAACATATTACATTGTTTTTATTAAATACCAATACAAAATTACACACACACACACACACACACACACACACATACACATACATGGATGAACACTATTGTGTCCTGAGTCTCACAAAAAAACTGTGTTGACTCTCTCTCTGCCCAATCCCATTCCAGTCCCTCTCAGAAGCAGCCATTATCTTGTATTTGTATTTGCCTATTAGAGAAGTCTAATGCTTTTCAAGTTATTGTACTTTGTATTTGTAGCTGTTGCTTTTTAAAGTTAATCATATTATAGCCCTTTGATTTTGTTCTCACATTATCAATTCATCTTTTTAAAAACTTTATTGAACATACTTATTTTATATTTGATATGCATTAATTCCAATATTTAAAGTCCTTGTAGGTTCTGCTCTGTATTACATATGAGATCTTTTTTATTTGCTTTATTCTGACAATTTTTTCTAAATCTGTAGTTCCTGAAGTTTACCACTGAGAATACTTTGAGGGCTGCTTTATAGTTAGCCACTTTTGAAGAGGATTTGCTTTTACCTCTTTCACATAGGAAGGAATTGTTTTAACCACACATTTAGCTTCAGTGTTTTCACACCATGAAATGATACGATTTCAGACTGCAAACTTGTGTGAGGCTAACTCTGGGTCAAAACAGCTGAGAAGACTTTTTCTTTCTATTCTTGCCGTCCTCCATGAACTGTGGAGGTGGCAAGGGATGGTTTTATGTATAATTTATCTTTGCTATGCTAAAGTTAATATATTTGGTAGTTTCATATCTGAACAGAAGATTTCTTATCAGATTTCTACCCTTGGGTGGTCTTTTGCCTTTCTGGAGCTTATTTTTTCCCTTTGTTTTCCTTGATCTTGAAAATAAAAAAGAAAAACAAGATGGTAAAGTGTTTAAGTTCAACCTGCTTCTAAACTGCTTGGAAATCAATGATCTGCTTATCTCTTTATCTTCCTTCTTTTATATAGTTTTTGGACTCTAAGATTCCTTACTTATGTTTCTATCCAAAATGTTTAGTTGTTTTCAGTCTGAGCATCAGCCAGTTGGGAACTAATAGTTTTATATCCCTAATATACTCGAAATCTTTTCTATTCCCTATTTAATTCTGACCCTTACTATTCTTTATTTGAAATAGTAAAACATAATCCATTCTTCATGCTGATGACAGTGATCTTTCTCTAATGCATTCTGATCACTTCTCCAGCCCTTGCTTATCTTAGCCAAATATGTCCTCTCATCTAGCATAGCATCTGTCAATTAGTAGACACCAAATGATAACACTGAGTAAGTTTAGAGAAGTCGCTCTTTAAGTCATGATTTCCTTTTCCTTTCTGAATAAAGCCCTAACTCCTCATCCTGATGTACAAAATCTTTCATAATTTAGCCTGTATCTGTCTAGTTAGCCTCACAAGCACCAGTCCTGCCCTTACTCATTTCTGTTTCTTTAGATTCCTTGCTGCAAATTAGAAATATAAAAAATTATGAGTTTGTAAGAGTGTGGGGTAGGAAGAAATATAAAAACTTCCGTGCAAGTGTGATTACATTCTCTTGACCTTTAAAAATTATTCTCAACACAGTGGTATTTTTACATTAAATTGATCATTTCACAACTCTAAACAAAAAAATAATTAAGTGATTTCCCAGTATAATTAGAATAAAGCTGAACATCCTTAAAGTGGCTATTAGGGACATACATTTTCTAGCAGCAACCTCCATATACCTCTTCACCTCTCTTCATGCTGCTTTTTCCTGAGGTCAGCAGTACATCACACTGAACTTTCTTTCATTTCTTGCTATTTTCATGCTGCCTTATTATAATAATGCTTCTACTAATTTTGTTTATTTTGTCTGAAAGGCTTCACAGTTTCACTTCTCATGACTAACTTCTCCTTAGTTTAGTCACCTGCCTCAGTCTTTACAGGCTGTTATGACTAAATATCATAGACTGGGTGACTTAAATAGTAAATATTTATTTCTAATAGTTGTGGAAGCAGGTAAGTCCAAATTCAAGGTGCCAGCAGATTCAGTGTTGGGTGAGAGGCCTCTTCCTGGTTTGCAGACATCTGCCTCCTCATTATGTGCTCACATAGTGGAGAAAGAGATAATCACTCTCCCGTCTCTTCTTAGAAAATCACTAATCCCATTCATGAGGGTCCCAGCCTCATGACCTAGTTATTCCCCAAAGGTCTCACCTCCAAGTACTTCACATCAGGGCTTCAACACATTAATTTCGGGATGACACAAATAGTCCTTAGCAGTACATCTACTTGGATTTTCATAAAACTACCAATAGTTAATAGCTATTTGTATTGGGCTGGATGGATGTAACAGATGTTGAAGCTTCTTGTAACATTTAGTTGAGAGTATTGATCTGTTTTTAAAATGATGTATGTGTGATTATCTGATTAGTGCATCTCTTCCTCTCAAGATTACGAATTCTACTAGAGGGCTGTGTTTGTTTGTTCATCAGTGACTAGTAGAGTCTCTGGTAAATACAGTCAGTTAATACCAAATGAAAGAGCATCCATGTTTGCATTGCTCTGTCGAGTGGGTCCAGAATTTTCATTGGATTCATAAAGGACTATATAGCCAAAAAAAAAAAAAAGAAAGAAAGAAAAGAAAAGAAAAAAAGAAAAGTTAAGTGTTATTGGACTGGGTGTTATTTAATTTTTTTCAAATTCTAAAATCTCACGATTTTCTTATACTGAGTACCTAGTAGGGATATTTATTAATAATTTGTGCTTGTGGTGCCACTGCATATTTATGTTGGAGTAACAAAGGAACCATATGAATAGCACAGAGACCATGCAGCTATCTTCAAACAAGAGCTTTGAATATAGCATGGGAAAAATAATCTATCATTATCATATAGGGACAAAAACATCTCTGTTGCACAATTCTCTTTGTTTAAAACTACATTTTCTTTTTTTAAAACTTTTTACTGATCTCTATTTTCTTTTTTTTTTAAATTGTTGTTCAAGTACAGTTGTCTCCATTTTCACATCACCATACCCCTCTGTCCCATCCATCCCCACCCCCCACCCTCCCTGGCTTTGTCCATGTGTCCTCCGTACATGTTCCTTGATGGCCTCTCCCCTACTCTCCCCCATTATCCCTCTCCTCTCTCCCCTCTGGTTACTGTCAGTTTGTTCTTTATTCCAATGCCTCTGGATTTATTTCTCTTGCTTATTTGTTTTCAATTCACATTTGTGATTAGGTACAGGTATATTTAAAAGTATATTTAACTATATACCTTTTTGTCTGTCACTGTTAGGCATGAAAGTAAGAGAAAGAGAATAGAATCCACAAGAAAGAACAGAAATTTTATTCACATTCACAAAGTCAAGGAACTGTAAATACTTTCTACTTTTTTTACAACATAGGCAATATGCCATGAAAGACATTTTGGCACACTAGTGTGAACATATTCCACCAAGACTTTATTTTCTCATTATATATTTTAACTGAAACGTGTGGGTGTTCTGTGTGTCCCAGGTAGATATAAGGTCAAAGTATTTAAGATAATTTTTATACAAATGATAATTCTAGGACTAGGTAAAATCAGAGAAAAATACAGTAGTGATTAAAAATTGATTCTGAAGTAGTGAATTTAAA
This sequence comes from Tonatia bakeri, assembly GCA_004024845.1. Lineage (NCBI taxonomy): Eukaryota > Metazoa > Chordata > Mammalia > Chiroptera > Phyllostomidae > Tonatia > Tonatia bakeri. Next base: position 61,754 of record PVIA01004228.1, read on the forward strand.
ATCCAGTCCATTCCTTCAGATGTGTGACATTATAGGTGTTAGTGTAGCACTGATTTTTTTCTTGGTTGTAACCATTGTCCATAAAATGGGAAAAAAAGTTAGCACTTATTAACCACTGGCACTAACATTGGCTAACATGGTGGTTACTGACACCTTCGGTAGGTTAACACCATTGACAACATCTGTAATTATCTGTAAAAAAGTATATTATGACCTACCTCTCACAAAGGTGAAAAACATCCTGAATGTCATCCAAAACATTTGAATAAATTCTGATTGCTATCACACTAATAATGGGTTTATTACTTGTATTTTATGATTTTTATAGACCACTTACTAGATGAGGTCTGTCCAGTAAGTATCCAGCCATATGCTACGAATAATAGAGACATTTTTTGAAGGAGACACAAGATGCAAGAAACATTGTACAGAGGACAGTGATGCCTCAGTCCCCTTCAAAGTAGGCACCTTGGGAGTTCACTCAGTTCTTTCAATTGCCATCAGCTACCCTGTTGTATTTTCCTGAATGTCATTGGTGGTCTGAAGTTTCTTCCCTTTCAAAGGTGATTTTAGTTTTGGGAAAAGCCAGAAGTCACAGGGTGCCAGATCTGGGCTTTCAAGGGACTGAGTCACCTGGGTGATTTGATGTTTTTCTAAAATCTCTACATGAGACATGATGCATGAGCAGGCGTATTGATGTGACGAAGCTGCTAATCACCAGCTGTTCATAGCCGTGGCCTTCTGAATCATCTGAAGAGTTTCCATGGAAGAAACTTTAAACTTAATGAAAAATTTGAGCAGATTCATTGCTCTACACACTCAGTCATTTTGAATGTGACAGCCACCCAGTACACACGCTCACTCGATGGCGTCTACCACACACACTGACTAGTACAGTGAACTCATCATTGTTCAAGCATGTGCATTCCAGTCCACTCTCCTTGGCTGCCAGGTTACATGGATGTCACACAAACCATTCTTGTTACATTAACAATCATTGGACTTTTTCTGGACAGACCTCATATATCAGATTCTAATAGTTTTAATAAAGTATTTTCTCTATGGAATGTAACAAAGCTAAATAGAAAATAATGACTTCCTCTTTGGTTTAATTAAACATGCCTATAGGAGTCAGGTTGTTAAAATAATGAGACTTTTACTAAGTACCTATTACTTATAGTCACCATACTTTAGTCACAGATTTAAAAAGAAACTGAGAAAATAAATGAAGTTCTGAGCTTTGATATTATGATCCCAACTTGATAAGTAATAGCAAATCCCTACTTATTTATTCTCTATCCTCATCCATTCTAGTTAAAATCTGAAGCAAGGAATATTAAAACTTGTCTGCTAATCAAGTGGAATACACATCCTGATTTTTAAATGAAATAATGTTTTGTCTTTTTAAAAAAGATGTTATTTATTTATTTTTAGAGATGGGGGAGGGTGAGAAAGGAAGGCAGAGAAACAACAATGTGTGGTTGCCTCCTGTGCTCCCCTCACTGCAGACCTGGACTTCAAACTAGGCATGTGCCCTGGTTATAAGCCAACACTCAAGTCACTGAGCCACACCTGCCAGAGTTGTTTGGTCTTTTTTGAAAAAGCAAAAATATAGTCCTAAATAAAAAAAGTCATTTATTTATTTTTAATTCACTAATGTTATATCAAAGCAATTAATGTACTACTTTGTTACTGTGACACAAGGGTATTTGTAATGTAGCAACACAATAATTTTGTTCCTCATCCATAGCTTCCACTTAAAAACAAGAATTTAAAAAGTGGACTGAAGTGAATTTAGAAGCATCATAATAACACCACTAATTTTCGTTGTCAGAAAATTTTAGATAACAAAGCCTTCTCATCAACATTATTTTATTAAAGTAAAAAATGAAATTTTTGGCACAATATTAATCATACTATATTAAAAACCCATTTTTTTTTCACATTTGATCCCTAATTTGAATCTCTGTTTCTTACACATTTCCACTTTTATTCTTTATCACACATTTAACTATTTTGGAAAATCTTTTTTATTGTTTCTGATATACAAGTGTTTTACACATACAGATACTTGTGACTGCAATAGATTTTTAATGAAATAGCAATAGTCTGCATACTTATATGAGTTAATACTTTCCACTTTTTTCTTAATATTTGATTGATTGATTGATTGATTGATAGAACACAGAGAAAGAGGAGAGAAACATCAATGTGTGGTTGCCTTTTCTGCACCCCCTATTGGGGACCTGGCCCAAAACCCAGGTATGTGCCCTGACTGGGAATTGAACCCTCAGCCCTTTGGTTTGCAGGCCGGCGCTCAATCCACTGAGCCACACTAGTTAGGGCAATATTTCCCACTTTCTTACTTTGTTCTGTTCATCATATAAGCATACAAATGATAGTTAAGAAAAAATAAACATAAATAAAATTATATTAACATTTCTTCCAATAAGTACAATATTTAAATATAGTTTCAATCTTCAAGGCATTTTCTGAGGTGGATGTGTTACATTTTCCCCTCAGCTTAAGTAGTACTCTCACGTGATAAAGAAGAATAACATTACTCTGATAGGTTTCATTCTTCTTTAAAATAATCAGCAATTATATTTTTTCTTACCCTCCCTGCCTAGGTAGTCATGTCAAAATACATTATTTTAGATGTATTTTAATTATACACAATTTATAATATTGATATTGTAAAACATATTTGTAATTCTACATTTTAACAGGGTATCACATAAGTAGATCCTCTATTACTGATGTTCCAAGCTCTCTTTTGTCACATTTTTTTACTTGAAAAACTTCTTGCAATTTTTAAATTATATTCTTAGCTTCCCTTCATCTAAGAATCACTTTCTCTCCTTATTCATGCCTGCAAGTTACTTTTGTTGAACAAAGAATTCTGCATTGATACTTTTTAATTTCATCCTTTAAATTTGGGTTGCCACCTCCTTCTGGCCTCTTATCCTCTCTGATGAAAAATTCACATGCATTTAGTTAATCATTTCTCTCTGTATAATGTGATGTGTTTTTTGGTTGCTCTCAATATCTTCAATTTTTTCTTTGGTTTTCATCAATTTTATTAGGTGCCTCAATGTGGTTTTATTTGATTTACCTGCTTGGGGTTCATTGAACTTCTTGGACCTGTATATTTACATTTAGATCACATTACATTTAGGAAGTTGTCAGTCATTATTTCTTCAAATAGTTTTCTAGCATGCATTACTTTTTCATCTCTGTCTGGAACTCGAAAGACATAAATATTGACTCTTTGATATCATCCATAGGTCACTGAGGTTTAGTTGCCTTTATATTTTTAAGTTATTTTTCATATGTTGTTCATTATTGGAAACTCATATTGAACAAACTTCAAGGTCACTTTTACTTTTATTCATTTCTATATTTATATTAAGTTGTTCTTAGATTTCAGTGTATTTTTATTTTTCTTATCGTGTTTTTCAGTCCTAGAATTTCCATTTGATTCTTCCTTATAATTTCTACTTCTTTGCTGGGTACATTTCTTTTTTTCCAAGAAAGTGTGCTCTTGCTTCTTAAACCATGGTAATTACCATTGATTGACAAAATTTGATCATTCAAACATGGGTTATCTTAACATTGACTTTCTTATTCTTTGAAAGTTTTTTACATTTCCTTGTATTGTATCATAGGCATTTTCAATACTATAATATGACACATAAGAACTTATAAAGTCTTCTAACGAATGTTGATAATGTTTTGATTCATTGTTTTTAAGGCATCCACCCACTAGGGTTTAGATTTGAAGTTCTGATTTGCATTCTCTGGGCACAGTAGCTACGCTGGGACCTGTCAGTGGTATCCACCATAATTCAGTCTCAAAATATTTGATTCCAGCCATCTTTATACATTTGCAGCTTAGGGATGAGCTACAATTCAATACAGTTTTTTTATGGTTGAATCTCTTCATCTCTGATGACCTCTCCCCACTTTCAGATTCCCAAAGATGTCTCTTTCTGGTATTCTGGACAAACATTCAATGTCTTAGCCACCCTTCATGTACTTTGTGCAATTGGTAATGCTTCTTAAAAAATAGCAAGAGATAAAAGCCTGCACTCTATATGACACAAAAGCAAAAGTAATTATAAAGGGCTTCTCCACTTTTGGGGGGCTGCCTTTTGAAATAATTCTAAGATTCAAGTTACATAAAAGTGGTGTTGTTATTTGGATATTTATTAAAAAAAAGATCTTGTCCCATATTTTGTACTATACCTCTAGAAAAAAGATGGATTATGAAAGTAATTCTGAAAAACAAAATCAAGAAAACTTCAATAAAAGAAAAATGAGATCATCTTCATGAATTTAGGATAGGCAACAATTTCTTTAATGACACACAAAATGCACTAACCATAAATGAAAAACAGACACTAGCACTTTGTTAAAAATAAGAACTTTTATCATTGCTGGCATGGCTCAGTGAATTGAGTGCCAGCTTGTGAACCAAAGGGTCACTGGTTCAATTCCCAATCAGGACACACACCTGGTTATGGGTCCCCAGTGAGGGTGCACAAGAGGCAACCAAACATGACTGATTCTCTCCCTCTCTCCTTTCCTTCTCTTCTCTCTAGAACTAAATAAATAAAATATTTGAAAACATAAGAACTTTTATTCATGAAAAGATAGATATAAAAGAGTTAAATAATAACTAAGTGGAAAGAATAAATTCATAATGCATAATAAAGGACAGTATTCAAAATACTTAATGGATTGCTAAAAATAAAAAAAAAATGATAAGACAACCAAATATTAAAGTGATTAAAAGACATCAAGAAATAAGTCCTATCAAGAGATAATAAATATCACAAAAAATTAAATTCAAATGACCAAATGAAAAGGTGCTCAGTACTTTCATCAGTATCGAAATGCAAATTCTCACTATAATGAAATACAGTTTTCATTCACACCAAGATAACTAAAATAAAAATAAATCACAATGCAATGTTTAATGAAAACCCTTGGTAGTGGGAACCTAATTTATTATAATTACTTAAAATACTTTATACATTTTTTATTAAACCTAAATACCTGTTTACCCACTGACTCAGCAATTTCACTCCTGGGTACATACAAGGTGGGGCAAAGTAAGTTTATAGTTTTGATTATGTGACACATAAATTTTACTTTTGGATTATTATTTATTCATCATTGTAGTATCTTCCTGTTGAGCAACTATAGACCTACTTTTGCCCAACCCTGTATGTAACAGAAAAAACTACTTATACCTGATATTCATATAAGAATACTTATAGCCTCTTCCCATTCATAATGGGAAAAAAATTTAAAAAACTGGAAACAATCCAAATGGTATCTATTGCAGAATTATGTAGCAGATAGTTTCCATGGCAGTAAAGACTTCAATTTGTCATTGCCATTATGCAGTCCTGGAACACACTGACCCTAAGCTTGGCCATGCAAATTGCTTTTGTCCATGTGACAATATGATAATAGCAAACATAACTTAAGCAGTACCTCAAAAAGTGCTTGAATGTTCTCATTTTCTGTTCTCTGACACTTTGGTATGTTATGCGAAAAATCTTGAGATAACTGGCCAGAAGCTCAGCATGCATGGTGTGTACCTGTTATCAATATTTTAAACTTTCAGTTCCAACCTACCTTTTTTTCCCCTGATTTGTAATACCTGACTGTATTCTCTAAACGTTTCTTCTTCAGTTGGCATAAAACTAGGCCTTGTTGGTAGAAGTGATGGACAGACACTGCAAGAGGAAAAGAACTCTTTCTGAATCTGGTCCTATTTATTATTTTCTTTCTAAAACTGAGTCACCAAGAGACATTTTTTTTTTTTTTTTGTCAGTAGTGCAGTACTGGTGTCATTCCAATAGGCAATGTCTAGTTAGCTTACCTCCAAATTTCAATGTGCGGTTTCTTCTCTTGTCAGCCTCTGTCTGCTGTATTTCAGGAAACCTTTCTTGCCCTTCAGTGGGTGATAGCCATACCTTCTCCATTGTTATCTTGTTTTGAGGCAAAACAATTCTATGGTGATAAGATAGACTTATGGTGAAAGTGTGATGGAAAAGAAGAAAGATAAAACCTTATTAAGTGCTAGAAATGTTTGCTATCTTAATATGTACCCTCAGTAGATAAATATAAACCTGTAAAAATGTATCAAGCTATACAGTTAAGATTATGTACTCCCTGTAAATTATGTCTCAGTAAAAGAATATATCTGTGTGTAGAAAGATAAATTGATAGATGAAAGATAGGCAGACAGATAGACAATAGATAGATGATAAAAAGATCCTTAGTCAATTGCAAAAGCTACCAGTTTCCACGGTTCATATAATGCTCCTGAGTGCAAAGCTACACTTAATTTCTTTTCATCGAGATCAGTGTCTCACATTTCTTTCTTGACCTTAATATTTTAGAAGTACATAAGGCAGTAGTTTTGTAGAATGTTTCTCAATTTAGGATTGTTTGTTGTTTCTTCATAAGTAAATTCAATGTATACATTATTAACAGGAATACTACAGAAAAATATGTTTTGGTTAATTAAAAAAATAAACTTGGAAGTCGTGAGTATGATATCACCAGTATAGAATAAAGCAGAATTAATAAAATATACACCTAAAATTTACTCTAGAAATAGTCTTCCAGCTTATAGCTCCCTTATCCATACCTGGAGTGACAGATTGTTTTATCACGCACACTCACCTTTTGTTGTGACTTTTTGGCAAGAACAGTCTCAATATATCAAATATGCTGTCAGAGTAGCTTTTGAACAATGGTGTAAACTCTTACTCTTAAAGGCTTATAATAATTCCTTATTCTTAGAATCATTGTGATATATAAGTTGTCATTTCAAAAGACAAGCATATAAATGAAGAAAATTAATCTTGGAGAAAGCCAAGTACACAGGGTCAGAAACAGCCACCTAGACAGTCAGTCAATGTGAGAATAAAGTTCCAGATTGATCTGAGGTTAGGCAATCCTCGGGTAAAGTGTACAACTAAGATTATGAATATGCTCTCTCATTACAGTTTTGTATTCATAATATTTAAAACTTAATTATTAATACTTTATATTCATGACACCAGCACAGAGAGGCCTTTCTAATAAAGCTATTTGGTGCATTAAGGATGTTCACTGGGTGGGGGGGAGGTTTGGGTCATCCATTGCTGCATTTTAAAGTATGTCAAAACTAAGTTGCTTAAAACAACTATTTCATTTTACTCACAATTTTGAGTCTAGTTTTTGAGAAGTGTTTGCTTGGTGGGCTTATCTCTGATTCATATGGGATGGATGGGGTTGGAATGGCTAGGATCAACTTCCAAGGTGGCATCCTCCTTCTCTGTCTGGTACCTTGGTTCTCTTTTTTTTTTCCCCACATGGCACCTCATCTTCCAGAGTGTCTCACATTGGCTAGGGTTTCTCACAACTTGCTGGGTTTTGTATGGTAATGGTTCTTACATAACAGCCAACTTCCCAAAACAGGAGGCAGAACTGTTGTGCCACTTAAAGACTATGCAATGAAAGATTCATCCACACTCGGGGCATGAGAGCAAGATGATAGGTAAGGTCGCAGTGCTAAAGATCATGTGGAATGGGAGCTACTACTGTTACAATCTGTGGAACATTCTGTTTCAGGCAAGGCACATCCAGAAGAGAAACCAACATGGGTTTGTGGAGGAAATCTGTTATAGAAATTAGACCTTACATAATTTAGTGAGGTGCTAGTGTAGTAAAGATCCAAAGCAATTTAACAATTAAATGAAAGTCATTAACCTGCCCTAGAACACAGGAATGAGTTGCACCATGTAAAACAGCCTGGAAGTCAAACACATCCAAATGCAGAACAAGGAGGGCAAAAATACACTGGTGCATTAAGTCTCTGGAAAATTTTTGGTTTTCACAGATACACCACCTTTGTGAGTTCACAGTGAAGCATCTGATGATGATGAGTACATGATCTCTTGGTTGGTAAACAAAATTAGCAATTAGGAAGTAGAACTGGACTTACAATTGTCAGGAAAGAAGACAAACGGGAGTATGCTGGCACCTTGGCTTATGTGTCTCAGCCCCCGTCATAGAATCTTTTTTGTAGTATAATGGCTGCAGTGTCACTTCTACCTCCAAAAAATCTCACAGAGCCTTACTCTTTGACCTATATTTCCCAGAGACCGACAGGGAAGGTGGTGCTAAGAAACATATTTCCATACACAGACATCCAACACCAGGGAAAAAGCAGAAATGTTACACTCCCCCAAATTTAAAATGCCCTCTTCACCACATACTGTGTGTGTGTGTGTGTGTGTGTGTGTGTGTGTGTGGTCTGTCTGTTCAACTACCACATGCAGGTTTACATTATGGATTAGATCATAAAAAGTGGGACAAAGAGGTCAGTGTACCTTAAATATGGTTTGGGTTCATTGTCATTTTTCCTTTGTAAGAGAAAGTGGACTGGTAGTTAGAGAATTACATCTTTTTTAACAGAAAGGGAAACATGTGCAGTATACCTGCTACTCTGAAATAGAAGCCTTGCTAGCTTCTTCCTTATAAAAAGTAAATATGATCGCCTGCTTCTGGGGTCTGCAGAACCGCAGAGTCACGACTCTAGCTTCGTGCACCTGCCAGGTTGTGACTGGTTACGTTGCCTTTTCTTTCTCTCCACACTCTAGCTTAATCAGAGCTTCAAGCCCAATATTGCTGCAATATCAACCAACCCTGCTTTATCTAAATTGCTGTTAAACACTCCATTGGTTTTGCTGTTTTGAACTTTTGTGCCTTTAATATCTACTATGGTGACATTCAGTAACACTGAACTACCTGCCTACATAATTCTAGGATATTGTTTCCTCAGTTGACTGGTATTGCTTATGTGCTCACGCAAAACTGTGGTGTACATTTTGATAATCAGTTTCCATTATAATTTTCACAAAAGTTCAAATGAAATTTTATAGGATGGGATAATGTGAACCCTGTTAGAGTAGAAATACATAGAAATACATACATAAATATGGATGAGTTGTGTGTATATGATGTTGCTATCTCACTCCCCCTTTTCTTGTTTACAAAGCATGTTTAGAAAGTTTATATTGGGAACACTAGCTAACAGAAAAAATTTCACCTCATTCAACCTTCAAACTGTCCATTGAAAAATATTTTGATTATCATCCCAATACTTCAAAATAATAAATCAAGATCTGGAGAGATAAATTAGGAGTCAAAAATAAAACTTTTTTGGTTCCAGAGAAGAAGGTCAATGGAAAGAGAGATATGAGTGGGTGAAGAGACTGTGATGAAGAAAAGACCTTAGAGATTTTATTTTATTTTTTTAAATTTTTATTCAAGTATAATTGTCTCCATTTTCACCCCACCATGCCCCCCACCCCACCCATCTCTGCCTTCTACCCTCTAACCCTCCCCCTTTGGCTTTGTCCATGTGTCCTTCATACATGTTCTTTGATGGCCCCATCCCATTATTCCCTATCATCCCTCTCTTCCCTCCTCTCTGGTTATTGTCAGATTGTTCTTTAGTTCAATGTCTCTGGATGTATTTTTCTTGGTTGTTTGTTTTGTTAATTAGTTTCCACTTATAGGTGAGATCATATGGTAGTGCATTGTTGGGAATGCAGAATGGTGAAGCCACTGTGGAAAATAGTATGGAATTTCCTCATAAAACTAAAAATGGAACTTCCTTTTGATCAGAAATACCACTGTTGGGCTTATACCCTAAGAATCCTGAAACACCAGTTCAAAAGAACCTATGCACCCCAATGTTCATTGCAACACAATTTACAATAGCCAAGTACTGGAAGCAGCCCAAGTGCCCATCAGTAAATGAGTGGGTCAAAAAACGGTGGTATATTTACAGAGTAGAATACTACACAGTAGAAAGAAGGAAGCTCCTACCCTTCACAATAGCATGGATGGAACTGGAGAGCATTATGCTAAGTGAAACAAGCCAGATGGTAAAAGAGAAATACCATATGATCTCACCTATAAGGGCTTTTCTAATTATAGCAGCTGTTAATCCATTACTGCCTATTGTTTAATGGTATTTCACAAAAAGCTGGAAAATATTTTTAATGTGAAATGACTCAATTTCTAAAGGATGGAAACATTTTTAATATTATTAATCTAACGAAAGTCATTTCTGCTGAGACCTGTCTACTGTAAAAGGAGTTTGAACCTTTAGTACACATGTTGGTCAAAACCTGAACGCTATAAATATCATGGTTAAAATCTGCATGCCACATTCTTTATCCATACTCTCAACACCACCGAATCATTAATATGTGTGTTTTTCTCATCACTTTATACTAGAATCAAACAAAAAATGATAAAATGATCTGTAAACAAATGCATTATTTGGTATGGCCTGATCATTGAGTCTTCTGGTTATTGATATGAAATTGCTAAATGAGCAAGATGCATAGCATTATTTTAGATAAAATAAAGACAAATATTATGTCCTCAGTTATATTAGATATTAAAGTTGTATAATCAAAATCATGTACTTGAATTACAGATTAGAATTTAAATTTATGCTGCTTTTGAACATTTATGTGACCAGCAATTAATTTACCAAATATCCAGTTAAAAGTTTCCTTTTTTGTCTTAATCTCCTTTTTCTTTTCCAGTGATTTTTTTTTTTCCATTGGAAAGTAACTGTCACCAATTACATTATGTACTTACTTACCTTTTGATCTTTAATTCATTGCAATCAGGCTTCCACCTGCTTCACTCCACCAAAATTGTCCTCTTCAAGATATCAGTAAGCTTCTTGCTACTAAAATTGATGGAAACATTTTCTTACTTATCCATTTCAGAGTTTCTTAATAGGGTTTTTTGGGTTAATATCAGTGATCTAATTTTACTATATGTGAGCAAATCAAGGACTATAATTACATTTCATCACTGGAGAAGAGAATTTAAGTTGATGGAGGTAGATATAGTATCCTCCGTAATTTAACAAGCATTTGCATTGCATGTAAATGTTACATTTCCATTTAAAATAATCATGCGATACTGTCTAAACATTCAATGCTTTGTTATGCTTGTTTGATTTGGGCCTTCCACTGATAAGGACTTATTCAAAGCATTTAGAAAAATAATGTATTTATTTTCACTTATTTCACTTCTATGAAAAGAAACATAATAAATGAGATTAAATAATTTCAACTTTCATAATGAATTAAATATTCATCAAGATACTAACAAGTAATTATAAGGTAATTTTATTTCTTTAAACATCCTCCAGCCTGTACATGTATTCAATTATTTATACATTGTAAATAAGCCATTTAAATTTTATTAATATTTCCACTGGTTACTGTTGTATAATCAAAACCTTGTGAAATTCAGGGAAATTGTCTCACTCAAAAATCTAAATTGCTCATAACTTCAACTTTCTAAAATATTTGTCATTTAGAAAGAAGTAATGGCATCTTCAATACCAAACATATTTATTTAATTACCACCAATAAAACTAGTGAGGACTGGTAGAAATTAAAAGCAGTATATAATTTTAGTTGTATATCCAAACTGAGATGAGTTATCATAATGCAGAACACTGGAAAACTGGTTGAGTCACAATCACAAGGCAGAAGTATTGGCTTGGCTGAAAAGTTCGTATGATTTTTTTTCTGGTAAGATGGCACTTAGTTATCTTTAACTTCTTTCAAAACTATTTTGTTCGATTATACACAGTTCTCATATCAGCATGCATTTAAAAAACACTTATCAAAACTGGTGAATTTTTGTGTAGCCATTTAAATATTGAAGATGGAAGAAAATAAGCAACATTTTTCCATATTATGCTTTATTATTTAAAGAAAGATAAAACATACAAAATATTTTTGTAGTGTTTGTAGAAGGTGCTTTGACTGTTTGCATCAAAGTGGTTTGTGAAGTTTCATACTAAAGATTTCTTGCTTGGTGATGCTCTATGGTCGGGTAGACCAGTTGAAGTTGATTGTGATGAAATTGAGAAATTAATTGAGAATAGTCAGCATTATACCATGTGGGAGATAGATGATGTATTTGATATATCCAAGACAATGAAATTATTGGTGAAATGAAAAATGTGCCTTGTTATGGAAAAAAACATATGGACTTTTTGGCCAATCTAATATTACCAACTAGAATATAAAAGTTTATGTAAAGACTTGAAGATATTCCTTTTTATAAAATTATTCAACTCTAATTGATAATAGTAACACTGAAATCATTAAGTGAAAGTCAACACATATTTACCAGATGATTTTCTGGTTTTTAAAAATTATAATTCAAATTAAACATAGCTGAAATGGTATGTTTCATAGTTAAATATTTAGCCTTTGAATATTGAGCATATTCACTCATCTAGAATACTGCATTCCACTGAGATCAGAACAAATGAGACATCAAAGAGTTTATAAGAAAATAATTTTGTATATTTTAAGAAATAAGCAACAGGAGGGTATCAACAACAACAACAGATCATATAGAGTCCCACAAATTTTATAACCTAGATAAAATGGACTATGTCTTCGAAAGACACGATCTAGAAAAACTCAAACATGGAAAAATACATATGGCAACACCTACATCTTTAAATAAATTAAATCAATAATTACTAACTTCCTTAGGAGGAGCAGACCCACAAGTGTTTACTGGTGAATTCTAGCAAACTTTTCTGGAAGAAAGTATACCAGTTTTCTACATCTCTTCCAGAAAATAGAGCAGAGGCAATACTAACTCATTCTATGAGACAATCATTACCCTAACACCAAAACTAGTTAAATTATATGAAAGGCAAATTATAAACCAATAGTTCATTAATATAGATGTAAAAATCTTCAATAAATTATTGCCAGATAAAAAGTACAAAGTAGCCCTGGCTGGTGTGGCTCAGTGGATTGAGTGTCAGTCTGCAAACCAAAGGGTCACTGGTTCAATTCCCAGTCAGGGTTCATGCTTGGGTTGGAGGCCAGGTCCCAATAGGACAAATGCAGAAGGTGACCACACACTGATGCTTCTCTCCCTCTCTTTCTCCCTCCCCTTCTCTCTAAAAGTAAATAAATATTTTTTTAAAAAGCACAAAGTATAAAAATTATGTACCATAATGAAGTCAGACTCACTCTAGACATGTAAGACAGGTTCAACATTGGAAAATCAATTATTATACAAGGAGGATAAATGACGATGGAAGGAGACTTGACTTCAGGTGGGGAACACACAATATAATATACAGATGATGTATTATGGAATTGTACACCTGAAACCAATATAATTTTATTAACTAATATCACCCTCATAAATTTAATTAAAATGAAAAAGAAAATTAATTATTATAATCCATTACATCAACAGGCATATACATAGAAAATCATACCAATAAATTTACATGTATATATGTGAAATTCTACCAATAAATGTAGAAAAATGCTTGACAACATCTAGCATCACTTATCTACATAATATCAAGGAACTAGATACTTTCCTGCTAAAATAGGCACCAGAGCACAGATGCCTGCTCTCACCACTATGCTCAACAATATACCAGAAGTTCTAGCTAATGGAGTAACACAAGACAAGGCAACACAAGAAGAGAAGAGAAAAGAAAGGACAGATAAGGAAGAAAGAAATAAAATTGTTTACAGATGACATGACTGTCTATAGAGAAAACTAAAACTATTAAAAAACAAAAAATATTACTCATGAACTAACAAATGAATACAGCAATGTAACAGGCTAAAAAGTTAATATACAAAAGTTAATTGCTTTTTTTCAATGAACACTTGTTAGCGGAAATTAAAAACGTAATATCATTTACATTAACACCAAATAAATAAAAAGGTAGTTATAAAAGTCACAAAACATATGAAGATCTATATGAGGAAAACTATAAAACTCTGATGAAAGAAATTTTAAAAATATCATAAATGGAGAATGACATTACCTGACTTCAGAACATACTATAAAGCTGCAGTAATCAGGACCATGTGGTACTGACAGAGCACAGACAGACATGTCAGTGGAACAGACTAGATAATCTGGAAACACACCCACATTTATGGAGTTAACTATATGTATGGCATTTGAATGGACAAAGGATGGTCTTTTCAACACATTGTTCTGGAATAATAAGAAATCCACGTGAAGAAATATTAATCTGGACACTGACTTTTACCATTCACAAAAACTGAGTCAAAACCATAGACCTAAATATAAAATACAAAACTATAAAACTCCTAGATGATAACATAGGTGAAAACATAGTTGACCTTTTATTTGGTGATGGCTTTTTAAATACAAAAGCACTATAAATGAAAGAAAAAAAATAAGTTGAACTTCACTAAAATTAAAAAAAAAACTTTTGCTTTTTAAAAGACAACATCAAGAAAATGAAAAGCCTAGGAGAAAATATCTGAAAAACAGGTATCTCATAAAGGACTAGTGTCTAAAATATAAAACAAACAAAAAAAAACTTTAAAAGTCAATGATAAGACATCAAATAACCAATTAAAATTAGTCAACAGAAAACCAACCCCAATAGATACAGAGATTGCATATAAGCATATGAAAAGATGTCCAACACCTATGTGGGTAGAGAATATCAATCTTAACCATGAGATACCTCCAGAGCAATTAGAATGGTTAAAATCCAAGACACTGACAACAGTAAATGCTGGTGAGAATGTGAAGTAGCAGGATCTCTGTTGGGAAAGGTCATTAAAAAGATCTCTGTGGCTGAGTAGCCACATCCACTGTGTGAATGTGACACAGCTTTTGATTCAATCACCTATTGATACATGCTTGGGTACTTGGGTTGCTTGTATATCTTGGCTGTTGTATATAATGTTGCAATGAACATCTGTGTGAATATATTCTTTTAAATTAATGTTTCATGTTTCTTTGGATATATTCCCACAAGTGGAATGGCTGGGTCACAAGACGGTTCCATTTTAAACTCTTCTGAGGAACTTCCACATTTTTTCCATAATGATTGCACCAATCTGCATTCCCACCAATAGCAAATGAGGGTTCCCCTTTCTCCAAATCCTTGCCAAGACTTGTTGTTTGTAGTTTTATTGATGATAGCCATTTTTGACAGGTGTGAGGTGATATCTCATTTTGGTTTTGATTTGTATTTCTCTGACGATTAGTGATGTTTAGCAACTTTTCATGTCTGTTGACCAGAATCTGTATATCTTCATTGGAGAAGTGTCTATTCCAGTCCTCTGCCCACTTTTTAATTGGGTTGTTTTTCTGGTGTTTAGTTGCCTGAGTTATTTACTTATTATTTTAAAATTTTGATTTTTTCATTTTTTCAAAGATTTTATCTGTTTATTTTTAGAGAGAGGGAAGAGAGGGAGAAAGAGGGAGAGAAACCTCTATGTGTGAGAAAAACATCAATAAGTTGCCTCTTTTATGTGCCCCGACTAGGAACCAAACCTGTAGGCCAAGCATGTGCCTTGATCAGGAATCAAGCTGTCAATCTTTTGCTTAGTGATGCCATGCCCAACCAACTGAGTCTCACTGATTAGGGGGCTTTTTTTTTACATTTCATCTTTATTGTTTACACTGTTACAGATGGCCCCACTGCTCCCACCTTGCACGCCTCCACCAGGCCCTGCACCCCTCCCCTCTGGTCATCACCACACTGTTGTCTGTGTCTGCAGGGTGTGCATATGTGTTCTTAAGTTGTCTGAGTTACTCATAAATTTTGGATATTAAGCCCTTATCAGATATATTCTTGGCAAAGATCCCCATTCACTAGGCTGTCTTTTGTTTTCTTGATGGTTATTTTTTCTGTGCAAAAAACTTTTCAGTTTGATGTTTCCATGTTTTTTCTTTTGTTTCCCTTACCTGAGGAGATACAACAACAAAAAAATATTGCTAAGTGAATGTCTGAGAATTACTGACTTTGTTTTGTTCCAGGAGTTTTATAGTTTCTAGTCTTACATTTAAGTCTTTAAACCATTTTTACTTTATTCTTGTGTATGCTATAAGAAGGTAATCTAGATTCACTTGCATGTATTTGTCCAATTTTCCCAAAACCATTGAAACAGCATGGGTTGACCTAGAGGATACTAAGTTAAGTGAAAAAAGTCACAAATACCATATGATTTTACTTAGATGTGAAATCTAAATAACAAAACAAAGAAACAAACAAACAAAATAGAAACATGCTCATAGATACAGGGAACAGACTGACAGTTGTCAGAGGGAAAGTAGTGGGGGTCTGGGTGAAAATGGTGGAAGGAGTCAGCAGTATAAAGAGGTAATTACAGAATAGTCACAGAGGTGTAGATTACAGCATAGGGAATACAATCAATAATACTGTGATAACTATAGGGGGTTAGGTGGGTACTAGGATTATCAGGGGGATCACTCTGTAAAGTACATGATTTCCTAACCCCTTTGCTGTACATTTGAAACTAATACAGAATGATATTGAATGTAAACTGTAATTAAAAAAAAAAAGACATGACTCTAGGTCAGCTGGACACAGGCCATTGGAGGCTACCCACTCCCTCCACTCCACTTGCCTTCCCTGGACTAGAAGCTGCACAAGGACATGGCTTTGAAATAATAATGTGGTGATACCATCTAGAGCAGGGGTGTCAAACTCATTTTAACTGCGGGCAACATCAGCCTCACAGTTGCCTTCAAAGTGCTGAATGTGATTTTAGGACTGTATAAATGTAACTACTCCTTAACCAGGGGCAAGGAGCTCGGTGCTGCTGCTGGGTAGAAACAAGGTAATGGGCGGGATAAAACAAGGTGGAGGGCCGAATTCGGCCCACGGGCCTTGTGTTTGCCACCTGTGATCTATACTGTGTATGTGACTGAATCCTGTGAAGGTCTCTTGTGTTCATAACTGACCCTAGTTTATACCTGCATGTAAACATTTCAGATTTAAGGGTGGGTGCAAAAAACTACTCATTTGCAACCATCCAAGACAAACCTTTTAAATATGTTCCCTTGTTTATTAAACCTGCCACATTCCAACCTGGAATAGTTCGACGTTTCTTCCATTTTTCCCTGCTCTTGGAACAAGGGAGCTGGTTTCAGATCACATGTGGGAAGCCTCCAGGAGGTCCCCCCCCCAAAAAAAAAAAATCTCTCATGGATTACTGGTAGGAATACAAAATGGAGAAGCCACATTGGAAGAAATTTTAAAAGTTTCTTACACAAGTAAACATATTATTACCATATAGTCCAATAATACCACTCCTTGATATTTACCCAAATCAGTTGAAAATAAATCCACACAAAAACCTGCAAATAGACATTAGGGAAACTGTATGTGCAGAGGTAAGGGTATGTTGGGGGGCATTATTAAATTCATTTGGATGATGTTGTTTTATTGTGAAGTGCAGTGTGCCTCTAACTAAATATATTAACAGGTTAAACAACGGGTGAATGCAAATCCGTATTAAACAAACACATACATTTTACCTTTATTGCAACATGTCTGTTTATAAATCTATTGAAGTGTTATTTTAATTTACTTTTCTAGATTAGAAACTGTGCAGTAACACATCTATAAATACGTTTATATGGATCCCAGAAGAGTTGCCCCATTTTACTATTTAGGCTTGATTCATTACCTCCTTTTACAGTACTTCTTATTTAATCAAATCATTCTCATTAAAAATGCTCCTGAGAGTTTTCTTTCTTCTATTTTTCATGATGACAGTATAATTGATAAACATTTTATAATTAATTTGCAACACAAAGAAAATGTGTTAAAATAATAATATAACTATAATGTTATTACAAATTATCCACTGATTGCAACCTAAAATATTACCTTATATGTGACATAAAATATTTCTAAAATATTTCATCCTATGGCAATGATGTAACCCTTCTTTCAAAGATTATTTTTTTCAGGGGAAGACCATTATTTTATTCTACATTATTACAGGAAGAATAGAAACATACTTGTATGTCTCACCACAGCATAGTGTGAGAAAAGGCTGTAGCTTGCATTTCAATATAAGCTTCTAACATCCATATTAAATCACACAATAACTTTTTTCTTTGAGAAATATTTATTTATGTCTGTTGCTAGAAGGCATGAATCATATTGTTAAAAGTTCCAGAAGATTTTATTTAGAGTGTGTGGTGTCACATTAACTGAATTATAGAGATTTCCAAATCTCTATTGGAGACTAGGAATCTTACACTTTTTGAGTTTCTAGGAGCATTCTTGATATTTTCTATGGAACTTTGGGCACCACCTTCACTTGGCAATTGCATGGGTGTGGGAGAAGAGCGGGGCTCTCCTGTGAGACCATATCCTCTGCAGATGAACCATAAGAACCCTGAGATTTATCTGAAGACCCATAAAACAGCAATCTGGAGTTTCGTGGGGTTTTTTTGGAATTTTTAAATTACCCAGTATTAGCATGATTTGAAAATATTCTGAGGACCACAGAAAGCAAAGTCAATACATCAAGGAACCAAATCCATATACGGTTCTCAGAATACCTTGATGAAACTAGTTTGAGTTAAAGCTGTTTGGAACCAAAACTGTTTGAAAAATCCAATCACAAAGGTTCCCCATCTACGTACATACACATTGCCAAGCAGTGCAGAAACAAGGTTAAAGATATGTGAACACTGCTCCTGGGCAAAACATACACTGATCACATAAAACTCAACAAAAGGGCATTGGCATGAAAAGCTTTATGCTCATATCCCAATGCTATGATGCTTCCAATGCAACTCTCCCTCTGCAATAAGTTACAGTTTGGTTATCTGAAGAAGATTCCAAATTCTGTAAAAACTCAAAATAAAAACATTTGTATAGACAAGATAAAGAATAACTTACCCTGTTCCAATTTCAATCTTAAACTGCCTAGAAAATATATAACTTTCCTTAAGTCCATTTGTTTTGCATTACCCTGAAAACAAATATTTTTGCTTATATTGGCGATTGTTATCAATCTTGATTCAGATTTTTCTGTCTCTTCATTAACTTTACCATTCCCTAGTCAAAACAAATGAAGACAGGGCAAATAATCATAAATATAGCAATAAAATATGTCAACATATTTCTTCTTTTGTACCACAGTTCTGTGAAATGCTGATTTATTAAGAAATAAAGCATAATCATTCCATGATCTTGACCAAGAAAGGAAAATCAACCACTAATAAACATTCAGCATGTAAATGCAACAGAGATTTATTTTTTAAAGGACCAGAAATAAAATTTGATGTTAGTAGTTGGTTTGTAGGACATCTGATGACTCTGTATAATTTATTATTATTGTGTAATGCTATTATATACTTTTTTCTAAAGTGTTAAAATGTGTATGTCCTAGTTTGTGGTAAGGCAGAAGTGTTCAGGAGGCTTGGTGTAAGCTACAGTTTGTTTCAATGGAGTGTGTCAGGTCTGGTCAGAAGATGAACACCATGTCAGTAATTCAAATAGCAAACTTTTATAATAGATAATTTTTAGCCAGTAAAAGGTGATTAACTACTAAAACTAGGAAAAGGAGATTCTACAGAATTAAAAAAAAAAAGGAAATGTAGGAAGTAGTTACACGGGAGAGGCTAAGAACTTAAAATAACAGCTGCCTGATCCCTAGGCTGAGATGCACATGTTGCTGCAGAGAGTGTAGCCTTCACATGAGCAGCATACCTATGGGGGGAAAAACACAACTTGCCACATGTGTGGGAAGGAGCTAATATCTAAGAGTAACCACTGTATAAGACTGAGAAACTTGCTAAAGAGTGCAGGCAGACCAGACAAATTCTTAGAAACTATGCCTTAGCCAAGAAGTTCATATGAAAATGCCAGTGTGCCAGAGCTGGCCAGAAAATGGTCCCCTGGGCAACCGGTAAGATCCACTACAAAGCAAGCAGAGTCTCCCATACGCCTCTTCACTGGCAGCCATACTGTAGGAGGAGAGTACACACTACTTTGGCTTCACTGTCTTAACACCTCCCCCCATTGACAAAGTGTAATATTGCACCAGCTGATTAAAAAATATATATATTTAGAGTCCAGCTCTGGTATCATCACAAAGTAGAACAAAGAAGGGTGGATTTGATAATGTGAGGTGATAAACTGAAAGGTAGAGCCCATCCATCCTTCTTGCTACTGAGCTTTCATATTCATTCTTTTACAGATAAAAATCGCTATGCATGTGCAAAACCACTCTGTTGCCACCAAAGATGCAGCTATGCTTGGTATAAGTGAAACACTTCCAAAATTTTTCTGAAAATGAGAGACCCAGATTTCCAACAGTCATTTTATTAATAGTTTGCTATGTTGATTACTCCTCAAATTCTTTCAACAGCCCCTAAATAGCCTGTTGTTTAAATGCTAAATTGGGACATCAATCTCCAATAACCTGAGTAGAAAATATTAATGGGAAAAAGGAGAGAGAAGAAAATATTTATATAAATGCAACAAGAAAGAGAACATATGCAAAGCTTCTGTATTCCCAGTGTCTGTAATTGGTTTGGAGACTGTAGTTGTTATCTGTGCTATCCTGCTTCTTTCACCCAGGAGGAAGATACTTGAGAGAGAACTTCGGTTTGGGGGTTCTTCACCCAGTAAGTTGATCCCAACGTTCATTTCTTCATATTCTGTGTCCTCACTTGTCCTATACAAAATATGACTTTTAGCATGCAAAGTTGCAGTATTTTTGAACAATTAATTTATAACTTAGATCCAATATCATCACCTCTATTTGGAAGTCATTTCTTAAAAAGTAACTGATGAGACAATTCTGCATGCCATCTCAGCTTCATGTACTTCCAATGAAAGCATCCAACACTTAAAAATCATCTTCTTTCCAATCATTTTCTAAAAATTGAAAACATATGTCAAGTCAACCAGTAAAAAGCAACTTTGCTTTGTGTTTTCCTTTGCCATTTTAAAATAGAACACTAATCAAAAATAAAGACTTATGGACTAATGTGGCTGGGTGTTATTTTTGAGTTAGTACCCAATTTATATTTCTTCCTTTGTCTTCTACCTCATGGTTTATTCTCACACAGACACACACTCATAGAATGTAGTATATTCCTAGCCATTTCAAAGAATTATGCAGAATAAAAGGAGAATCTCCTACATTGTTTTACAAAAATATAAACCCATTTATAAAAATTTCTATAATTATATACCATTACATAAATTTTGTATAAATGCATATATTATAGGCATTTAGTCACAGCCTTATCAATCATAGCACTGACCGATCTCACAGGAGACTTGTGAGCAACACTGGTATCCATACAGGGATTCGATCAATCAAGTGTGGTCCATGTGTACAAGTGAAGAGGGTAAGCTGTCGACGTGGGTGTGATGAATCTATACCTCTTGACATGTAACTATCTTAAGAAATAACCTTACATGAAGAAACATGTTGACTGACAGTCTGCCTCTAAGGTCTCCCCTTGTAAAATTACACATATGAGATATCAATATGCATATATACATATATGTAAATGGATTTTGTGTGAGAAAGAGACAGAATCAGAGAGAGCCTGAGAGAAAAACCATTAAATGAAATTCCCTGTGATGGGTGGGGTTTTCAACATATTTTTCTTCTTGAGGTGATTTTTAAATTTTTTGTGACATGGTTGTGTTACTTTTATAATTCTAAAAAGACCAAAATCATATATTAAAAGTTAAAAAAAAACAAAAAAATATATGGGCAAGGATCAGAGCACACATTTAGCCACAGAAGACTGCCAGCGGACACATGAAAAGAAGCTTAGTCATTAGTCATTAGGGAAATGCAAATCAAAACATAATTAGATATCACACCAAATTCACTAGTATACCCAGAATAATAAAGTCGGGTAATAAATTTGGGGAAAGTTATAGAGAAGCTAGAAATCTAATACAGTTGTTGGTTGAAGCATAACATGACAAAATGACTTTGGAAAATATTCTGGCAGTTACTCAAATGGTTAATCATAAAATTTTTATATGATCCAGCAATTCCATTCCTAGGTATATAAGCAAGAAAATGAGAGCATATGTATAAAATCTTACACATTCAGGTGTCCAGCTGCCTTATTCACAATAGTCAAAAAAGTGAAGACAGCCCAAATGTCCATGAACATGAGCAAGTACACAAAACCAAGGGTATCCATACCATGGAATTTTGTTCACAAAAAAACACATACTCTTTAATTGTGCTTATATGAAATATCCAGAACAAGCAAATTTTAGAGACAAAAGCTTAATGGTTTATTGGGTAGAGAGGGTGAGGTGACGAGGAGGGGAGAGTGAAATTGTAAGGCATTTCTTTTGGAGGTGATGGAAACATCCTATAATTGACTTTGGTGATAGATGCACATCTCTGTGAATATACAAAAGCCATTCATTTCAATACTCAAAGTAGGTGAATTATATTGTATGTGGGTTATATCTTAATAAAAATGTTATTTTTTTAGGAAAGAATAAAAGACAGATTTCACCCAAGTAGAGGATGATCTCTACTATCTGAGTGTGGAGAATGATTTATACTCATTGTACTCAAAAATATAATAACTCGTGAAAAAAGAGGAAGTTAGAAATTAAGGCAGCTCAGAGACATCTTAGTTTCAATCTGAGTGTCTAATACGGAAATGCTTCCTTCCGGAGACACAGTGATGCTTCTATTGAACAGGAACTTAACATGGCTTTCTCATCTTTTGTTCTGATTCTCTTAAGCAACAGATCAAAAAATAAGTTAGTATTATAACTAAGATGACTGCTCCTATTTATCAATGGGAAATAGCATTATAGAAGATAATGGAGCCCTTATGAAACCCAACAGGTCCTATAATACTGCTCTATTAGTTACCTTTTACTATATAACAAATTACTTCAAAATGGCTTAAAAAATTACCTTACAGGTTTCTGAGTCAGTCATCCAAATTTCACTTAGAGGGGTCTTCTGGCTCAGGGTCATTCATAAGGCTGTTATCATAGTCCGGACTAGGGGTGCAGTTATCTCAAAGCTCCACTAAAAGTAAACCCACTTCCACATTCCCTCATGTGGTTGGTCGTTGGCAGACTTCAAGTCCTCACTGGATGTTGACTGGAACGTTGTTTCCTTATCATGCAGTCCTATCCTAGGGCTACTCCCAGCATGTCAGCTAAATTCCCCCAGCTCAAGTGGAAGAGAGTTAGAGAGAAATAGCATGATGGAATTCACAGTCTTTTTGTAATCTAATCTTGGGTATGATATACTTTAGCTTTTGCTATATTCTGTTAGAAATGATTCACTAAGGTCAGCCAACACTCAAGGGAGGGTATTATATGAGATTATAAATAGCGGAAGGGGAGTCTTTGGGAACTATTTTTGCAACAGTCTACTACAACTGCCAAGTATAGTGATAAAAGTTAATATAATATGGCAGGACTTAGAAGAGGCAGAATTACCCAGGGCTTCTCAGGAATAATTTGTCAGTCAATAATACTCTAGGTAAATAACCATAACCAACTGAGGTACTGGTTGACAGTAGAGGAAACATGGAAACAATGTAAAGATAAAATTACAAATACCAACTATGGTCTTGTAGTTTTTGTGACTTATCATAGAAATGGTATCTATAGTGTCTATCTATATTGCAATGTATTATGATATATATAACAATTTTACTACTTCTGTATCTCTACTAGAAATTATAATAGAGTCTTTTTTCATAACATTGCCTAATTTCTAAGCATTACTTAGATTTTGAGATGCAGGTGTGAGTCATCCACAGTTTGGTTAGAAAAACCTACCTGAATTAGTATGTTTCTAGAGCCAACAGATGCAGCAGTGGCAGTTTCCAAATCTTTGGCTAAAAGGTAAAGAAACGTGTTCATTCAGTTCACAACTCCTGTAGTTTACTGCTCATACACCAGCTTCCTAATATTGGTAGAAGCAGGGCATCCCTAAGTAAATAAATTCTGTAGTGTTGTCTTAGTTTTATTTCTTGGAAATCCAAATTAGGGGCTTCACTTCCATCCCTTCCAGTTGTGTTGTAAACATTTATTTTTCTTCATTAAATCTCTCTGCTTAAAATAGCTAAAATTACTAGAGATTCCAGTTAGCTGCAATGAAATGCCAGCTAATACACTGAATCTTAATGGAAAAGATTGAGGCTTGTGAAGTCTGAAAAAAGAGTATGATGTAAATAAAATCAGATTATATTGATAAATTATCAAGAAAATGAGTGTCTCAATGAAATGTCTATCCCCTCTTTCCAAAATTATCTTTTAATTTTTATGCAACCTCACTGCTGTAAGTACATTCATGGATAATTTTAAAACATACTTTCAATATGTTAAAATGACTTGTCTTATTTTAATTCTGACAGGAAAAAATCCAATCAAGAATAGCGAAAATCTCAATCAGCTACTGATTGATTTGTTCAAGCACTTGCGAGTTCATCACTAAGACTAAAATTTTTAATATATGCCAAGGCTTAGAATCCTTTAAAAGCTATTCCATGTTCTCTTAGATATTTTTAATAAAAAGCAACATGTTTGGTTTTATGACATTATATTAAAGTTACAGATATTAATGATTTATCCTTATAAATTAGCAAACATTAGAAAAATTAAGGACATTTCCAAAGATAAGACAATATAATAAAACCCAATGTATTCACCCTTAGATTCAACATCAATCAACACTTTCAAAATCATGTCATCTAGTCCCACTCCCTACTTTAACTTTTCCTCAGAATGTTTAAAATAAAACCCAGGTATTATACAATTTAATTCATAAATGTTTTCTAAGAGATGGTTCTCCTTATAAAGTAAACCACAATATTATCATAACCAGAAAAATTATCAATTCCTTAATAGCTTATGATATTCATGCCATACCCATTATTCCACAATTAATTCTAAATGTCATTTTATTGTTTGTTTTAAATAAGGATCTAAAGTCTACCCAATATACTTCATTATTATTATATTAGTTTTCTAATATAATTATACAAACTACTGATTTTCTAACACAATGCATTTATTTTCTAATATTGCTGCTGTAATAAACTACTAGAAATGGTGTAAGACTATGCAGATTTATTATCTTACATTTCTGTAGGTCAGAAATTTGACAAAGGTCTTATTGGGTTAAAATCAAAGTGTTGGCAGGGCTTCACTCCATCCTGGAGGCTCTTAGAACATGTTGCTTTGCTGTTCCAGCTCCTAGAGGCTGTCCCTATTCTGTGGCTCAGGGCTCTTTCCTTCATCTTCGAAACCAACAACAATGCATCTTCCACTTCACTTTTAAGAACTCATTAGTGTAGATGGGGCCCACCCAGGTATTCCAGGATACTCTCTCCATCAGAAGGTTTGAAACCTCAATTACATCTCCTAAAACACTTTTACCATGTAAGGTGAAAATATTCATAGCTTGTTAGGATAGGATATGTTTGGGGCCATCATTCTGCTTATTGGAGGTATAACTCTTCAATATTTTTTATTACAATTTAAAAAATTTTATTCTGAGAGTTTTTTAGACTCACTGGAAGTTGAAAAAAAAAGGAATATAGAGTTTGATGAGCACTGCATCTGGCTCCTTTGAAAGTGACACCTTTATGTAACTACAGATCAACATCAAAACCACACAGTTGACACAGATATGATTCCATTTACTACACAACAAACCTTATCCAGTTTTCATACATTTTTACATGCAGTCATTTCTGTGTGTGCATATCATTCTATCTAATTTGATCTCATGTATATATTTACGTGACTCCCCGCACAGTCAAAATATAGACCTGTTCCATTGTCACAAACTCACTCCCTGTACTGTTTCTTAGCGTAGATTGTACTCAAAAGCCCCGCCAATGCCCTTGTCCCTTAGCAATTACCAAGCTGTTTCCCATCTCTACAGTTCTATCATTTCAAGACCACCATGTAAATTCTAAGTAAAAATAAAATCTCTTTTACAATATGTAAGCTTTTGAGATTGTATATTTTTTTGCTAAGTATAATGCTCTTGAAAAATACCAAATTGTTGTGTATGTTATAAATTGGTTCCTGTTTATTGCTAAGTAGCATTTCCCTGTATGGATGTACCAGTGTTTGTTTAACCATTCATCCATTGAAGGGTATTTGGGATGTTTTCAGTTTTGAACTATTAAAAATAAAGCTGTTATTTGTGTTCCAGTTTTTTGTGGAAGCACATGGTCCTTTTTTTTTTATTTCTGGGATAAATACCCAAGAATTTGATTGTTAGGTCATATAATTAGTACTTATTTCATTTTTTAAGAAACCACCAAAGTACTTTCCATACTTCCTGCACCATTTTACATTGTCACCAGCAGTACACAAGAGAGTTGATTTGAATTCTTGCCAGCATTTGGTATTATCATTAATTTTTTAATTTAGTCACTTTAATATGATTGTAGTGATAACTCATTGTGACTTAAATTTGCATTCCCTTAATGGCTAATGATATTGAGCATCTTTTCATAATTCAATAAATACTGAATATAAATATGTGGTCTTAGTAATTCTGATTAAACATCAAAATAAAACTTTTTAATGTTCCTTGGGATTTGTATGTGTTTATTAGGTTTATAAAATACAAATCACACAAAAAAAGATATAGTTAGAACAATACCTCATTACTCTAGTTTCTTCTATTTATTTCATAATAAATAATAACTCAGATGAATGTTGCCATTATTTCCCCCTAAGTAAACTATTTGTTTTACAAGCTTAATTAAATGTGAGAAGTAAACTGGCAAAGCATATATATTTTTTATTCTATATTTTGTTTACATTTTTAACAAAAATATTTATTAATTTGGGGTATAAATGGAAGAATTGGGATTCCAACCATAGTGCACTAACTCCATGTTGGGGCTTTTTACTTCTAATGTTTCCTTATATTCAAATAATTATTTTGTATATTACAAATATTTTCCCAATTGTTCATTAACACATTTTAATGTAAACAGTTCAGAACATGTAAAAATTGTTTAGGTTTCTTGTACATAGGTTAATAACTTGTACATTTGTTATAATTTAAAATGTTCACCAGTTTAAATTACCCATCCTAATTTTGCTAAAATAATACTCTAAAGGATAGGCTTTACAAACATATTTGACTATAGTCCTTATGCAAAGGTTATATTTTTAACATTATCTGCAAAAATGTAACAATAGGCATAAATGGATATTTCAGTTTCAAAACAGAAATAGCTTTCCTGAAGTATAAATCAAAACTTTCACTATCATAATCACTGTCAGTGAATTTGGCCCAATCAGCTGAGTGACCCAGGACTGTTTCAATGGTCAGTGCACAGAGCTCCCAGAGAACAACCTTTAGAAGCTGCAAAGCCTCTGTAGCTTACATTTGAAATGTCCTTCATAACCTCTTCCATACTCAATTATCTAAAACAAATCATAAGGCAAACACAAATTCAAGGGCAGCAGAAATGAATCTTACCACTGGATAGGAGCTGCTACAAAGTACACTGAAAACTATGGCAAAGTATGTGAATGTAGGGAGGAGTAAAGAATTACAGCAAATTTGCAATCCACTATAAGGGTGTCAGAGGAAAAGAGCTAAACTTCTCTAATGTTGCCATAGCAACCGAATGTTAAAACCTGTCATTGTTCCCTCCACCTGCATTCTTTCTCATACCAGCAATCTTAGTAATTGGTGTAATTATGACATCACCATGAGCCACAGATTTACTATGCCTCTTTTACTCTAGCAAAGGACTTATTTTAATAACACTTAAGTATGTGAGCAGACCAATCCCAGAACCACAAGGGTATATTTCTTAGTGCTACTCCTAGAAAAAAAATTAGGATTCTGATCAGAATCCACACAGGACATGGATGACACACTGGAATTTGGGTAATTGAGTGGAGTTAACAAAGGAACTATTCAGAACAATGTGGTAAAGCAGTAAGAGAAGGCTCCAAGGAAAATTTAGCCACTACTATTGTCATTTACTGGTGGCTGTTTGACCTCTCAGGCCCAGATGGTGCACACATGCTATTTTCACTTTACCGTGGAATGCTCCTGAGAAAGTGAGGTTTTACCTTTATTTGAGTGATATGAATGGACCAGCCATTTACAGAAATAATAGCTGTTTCCTCAACAAAACATATCTTCGCTCTCTTCTTCATCAAACATAAAAATTGTAACATTAACAGAAGTTTTGGGGATCTCTAGGCTAATTAGCAATTTACATAAAATATCCTGAGTTTTAAGTGAAGAAAATACTAAGAATTCTTCATTTAATTTAATATATTTACATCTAATGACATATATACCCATTTAAACACAAGCACACACCAGTATGCAATGATGATGACTTCAAATTCTGTAGTTCTCTGGTTAGAACACTACTGATAATAATCAGTTAATTCTTGCCTGGTGCTTATAATGTGCCAAAAACTATTCTAAGCACTGTAGAAACCGAGTTGTGGTCAGTTCCAGTGTGTTTTTGGAGTCCATGCCCTCAGCCACTGTACTAGATATCAAACTAAGATTGCCCAAAACAAATCAGGACAAAACAGAACCTCACCACTGATATAATTGTTAAAGATAGAATTATCTTTTAAAATGTCTTGCTTGTTTAAAGGTAGTGCTTTAAATGTTAGACTAAAGGGCAAACCATCAATGGCTCTAACATAAGAAATATTTGCATTGTTTTCCCATCACATTCAAGCAAAGCTTCATAAGAATAACAAGTCGGCAGCCTCATAGAGTCATGAAAACAAGAAATAAAATAGGAAGAGGTAACATTATTCAAACTTGCAGCCTCATCCATGAGGGCAGACAAGGCTACCCATCTGTCCCCTGGAAATACTTGTGTATTACTAAAACGGAGTCACGTAATTGCCTCTGTCCTTTGATATTTCCTCCCACACGGAGTCTCCTGTCTCCATAAGAGGGAGAGTTATTCTTTAGGATAAGATCTTTACAAAAACTTGAAAAAATATCTGTTGAATTGAGGGCATTTTAAAAAGTTTTGTTTTCAATAGAGTCTAAATTTTAATGGTCTCGCACTGAAGCTTCAAGACATATTCATGTTCAGGGTATCACTAATGAAGAATAAAAGTCAGTTTCTTCTGTAGATCTGGATTTAATTCAGCTAATTTTGTTTACCAGAATTAATAGAACTTCCTTTGTTATTATGACTCATAAATAGACATTTATACGTTCAGGTTATAAAAGCACCATTCAAATGAACCATAATCTTTGAATTAAAATACTGTCTGGTGAGGAATTGATAAACAGTATTACTACTGTTACAGAACAAAAAGGGGCCAAGGGCGATATACTATTACCCAAAAGGAATCCCCTAGGTTCATTATGTCTGCCACCAAAGACGTCTCTCAATGTCAGAGATTTGTGAAAAGGAAAGAAAATGTTTATTTAATGCTGCACAGACTTAAAGTAGTTACCTAATGTTTTCATCAAAATTCCAAAGTCCCTTAAACACCCACAAACACACACAGTCCTTCCTCCCCTCTTTGCCCAGTCTGGGGTACCGTATCTGAGGAAAAGAAATAGAAGTCCAAGGCTCAGACAGACCCCAGTTCTTCCCAGTAATCTGTCTTGACTGGTAGGCCTCCCTCAGTTCCCAGCACCATCAGCTATGTCGCTGGGATCTCTGCTAAAGCCGGGTGGTGGTTCCCCCTTCTAAAGCGGCGGGGGGTCCCCACTCTGGCAAAGCCGCAAGGTTCTCTCTCCCAAATGGCTGCCACATCTAGGTTTAAATCCCTGCACTAGTCTTTCTCTGCAGCCCCATTTCTGACTCCTCCTACAATAGTTATACCTGCCAGTACTCTCAAAGCCTCCCAGCCTTACTGGGCTGCCATCATGAGTCTGGGCAGGTGTGGCCCCATGTCATGGGGCCAATCTTCTCCAAGCTCCCATGCAGGTGCTGTATGGGGAAGTTACTTCCATTCCCCTGGCTCAGAGCATGACCACAGCTATTTAACATATCTATGTAACCAGTTAAATGTTATAGATATGTTAAATGACCACACCAGAGGTTAGCTGCAAGGCTGTTGCTATGCGAAACAGCTCCAATGGCCCTGCTCCATTTGTCCCTTCCCCCAACCCACACCTGGAGGGGGGTGATGGTGAGGACATCCTAATACTTCCTGGACACCCTTAGTTCTGGACCCCATTCCAAATCCCTATTTAGGGCACCCCTCTTGGCTGCACCCTGTTACACTACTGTCCATGGAGTTTTATTCAATAAAAGATGGAAATTTTGAGTACACTTGTGGAATATACCTCTTAACAAGAGTCAATATTTCAAAATATACCTAGGAACATAGAGTAGCACTGGTTGTTTGGTTTGCTGAAGTGAGTCCTGGGTGTGATTGATGATGGCATTAAGAAGGGAGGACTCTGGAGTGATAGGGAAGGGCTTAAATTAAAGAGTGGAGCAAAAGGGAGTCTAAAAGTGCATCCATTCTCCACTTTGTACCTGTCCAGGGTGAACTTTTGCTCTCAGAAACATGACAACTCCCACAGAAAAGGACATAATGCAGACATTTTGAGACTAAAGGCACAGTTCATCTTTGAAGTGAACCTGTCAATTTCCTGCCATTTGAATTCCACCTGACAAAGCATTGGGGATACAAGCCATTTCCCTTCTCTGCTTCAAACGCTTTTGATTTTGAACTTCAGAGCTTGAAGATTAAGGAATTTTATCATTTCATCAGAAATTTGGCAAAGGTATTAGCACTCTGACGAGTCACTGACACTGGAGTGACTCGACCATTTGCCCTGTTGAGACAGAGTCCAGATAGAGTTGTGTGCTTTGAGAGCTGTGCAAAGAAAATAATAAGTTGGAATTGCTTGGTTTTGCTGGTTATTTTGTTGTTGTTAACTCATAATGTAGGAGAGAATGAACATGTTTCATTTTAATAGGAAAATAATTCAAGGACTTGATTTTGAAAATATAGTCCAGAAAATAATAAATTAGATGCTTTCTGAAAAGTTGAAAGACAAAGGGATACAGAACCTTTGTAAAGGGACTGACTTTACTCTTTTCAAATGAAAAGAACCAAAGGACAGGGACAAATTGAGTGGAAATTACTGAACGAAATTGAGACTGTGCTCATGTGAGGTGCCCAGAGATCAAAGTGCAAAAAAAAAGCAGACGGTTGCTCTGCGGACTAGTCAGCACACACACAGGGGAAAGTCCTGGGAAGTTAATATGTTGCACAAAGAGTTTTTGGAATAATTACCCAGGGAAATTGTAGAACAAACATTGGTTGCTAACTCTTAGATGTGTTTCCCTAATATAATTATAAAAACTAATATTTACTGAAATGAGAAATAATGATTTGAAATATATATTAATCTATATCCTTGCAAAATAATTAATTTGGTAAACATCCAAGTTAACTAATAAAACATCCCTATAATTAGTAAGTTTATCCTGAATTTAATTAGTATAACTGTTTTTTTTCTATAAAAAACTCCACCCATGACCTAATTTTAATCTCTTTTATTTAGGAATATAAGTGTCAGGTATGAGACTATTTTACAGATTAGCTGCTTATTATGAATTGTGTCCACCCCCCAAAAAATAATTTCTGTGCTGAAGTCCTAACTCCCAGTAGATTAGCACGTCACTTCATGAGGAGATAGTTCCTTCAAAGAGATAATTATGGTCGAATGAGATCTTAAGAGTGGGGACCAAGTACAATCTGACTGGTGTCCTTATCACAAGAGGAGGAGACAGCACTGACAGGCACACACAGGCAGAAGGCCATGTGACCACCGCAGGAGGGTTGCTATCTCATAGCCAAGAGGAAAGGCCTCAGGAGAAACCAAACCTGTTAACACCTTGCTGTCTGATTTCCACCCTTGGTAACTATAAGAAATAATTTTTTGTTGCTTAAACCACTTACTCTGTGAATTTTGTTATAGCAGCCCTAGTAGATGAATACAACACCCTAAACATAAGTTGAGTTTTCCTTTACATGCACAAACCCACACACAAACATTTATACAAGTACACACATAAAACACCTATGTTTCAAAACAGTAACTGGTCTACAAGGGCTAAAGGCCTGACCATCTTTCTTAGGGCTGCTCCTCAGCACTACCTATTAACACTGCTGCCTATGAACAGTGAACATGATACCTAGTCTATAAAAACTTTATTGACCTTTCAAAACCTCATTTTTTTTCTGTACAACATGCATAATATCTTCTTAGTTCTCCTTACAGTGGTGATGATCAAAAAAAAAAATAATGGATATAAAGGCCTTTTTAAAATCTATAAAACCTGATAAAAAAAGTTAGAAGTAATACCATTGACCAAAAATAAAAAGCTTTAAAGAAGTGTAAATACTTTCCTTTAATTAATCTCCATGTGTAAAGAAGTTGAAACATCAAAGCTTTTACAAGTTTAATAACTGAACAAGAATAAGGACAATCCTAAGACCTAAGTAGCATTTCTCTGTGATGTGGTAAATACTTTTCAGTTACTCATCAAGCTGAAAATGTGTTTGATTATGTAGGAGTTACATTTCTATTTGACTGAATACCTGCTAAAAGGAAGATTTTCTTAAATTTAATTAGAAATTAATTTACCAGTTTTTAAAATATAATTAAAGAGGCTATAAAATATCCTTACTATGCATGACTTTCATGACACAAAAAAGGATAACATGTTCAAAGAGCAGGTTTTATTATTTTAATTTACTTTTTTCCTAAACAGATTTTGTACAAACTTCCTTCTCTTTCACATTACATATCAGTATCAAATGAGCTTGAACAATTCAAACAATGTAATTCTATTTTAATCACTATCTTTCCTGGATAATTGATCATCAATCTTGAACAAAATATATCTTGATTTGTTACCAAAAACATATTCACCAACCAGAGGCCATAGCACTAAATAAGCATATAGAATGATATTTTTAAAATAGAAGAGGACTGAGCAAAAAAGAAAAGAAAACTCATTAACACAGACATCAATGTGGTAATTGCCAGGGGTGAGGCTGAGTGAAGCGGGGTGGAGAAGTGTATGGGAGAGTAAATAATAATGGATGGTGACTTGTGCACCTGAAACCTGTATAATATTGTTATCCAGGTCACCTCAATAAATTCAATAACAAATTAAAAAATGGGCCAAAATTTTTAAAAGTAGAAGAAAAATGACTATATTTTTTCAGACATTTGTATATATGTAGTTATGAAAAAAGAATGTTTTAAAATTGCTAAAAATTTATACCACTTAGTTTTCAACTGTTTATTTTTATTGTGCCTGTTTAAATATATGAGAAATATACATTACAGAACAATTAAAATAGCACTTCAAAAAGAGGGATAAAATTTTAAGAATCCCATTGAGTTTTACTATACTTACATTCATATACATTCACATGGTATGCAATCCATTCTGTCAAAGTAGATAGCCTAAATAAAATAATGATAAAGTAATAACTATGATAAGAACACCAATATAATGATTATAACTCCTTCAATCAAATTAAAGCAGTAGCACCATTTCCTTTGATCATCTTGATTATTACAGTTTTTAAAATAAATCTCTATGCTTAATCTGTTGAGAGCAGAGCCACAACTTGAGCTGAGGTGGTATTGATTTCTTACAGGTGTTCTAAATATTAAGGTGCTATTACTGATTCATGTAATAGTAATGCTTTATTCATTTCCAAAAATGAAAAAATTATATTTTTGCTTTAGAGACATGCTTATGAATGATATAAAAGCAATTTTCAACTGTATGAGAAAAAAATGAACCATGTCTCTGACAATGAGATAAGCAATGCCTAGAGCACACACCTGCACTGTTAAGCACCATTGGATACAAAGGATCCTTCAAAGGCTGTGCTAGACTTCTGTAACATCTGAGGTTCGCAATACAAAGATCGTGCCACTGGAGGACTGTTCATGTTTAGCTATTTAAAAGTAAGTACCAGGAAAAATAAATATTTGATTTCTGTAAACCTCAGATCAAATGGCAAGCAATCAACATTAACCAACTATTTAAATACAGTAGACATGTTCTCTTTCCCTTTTGCTTCTCCAGTTAATGAGCTACAATCACTTTATAGAATATGGTAAAGATTTTAAATGAAATATACCTCAGATTGCCATCATAGGGAATATTAACGCTTTAAGTAACAACTAAATTGACTATAGAAGCCAGTTTTAAAAGATTCTTGTGCAGAAAATAGGTA
This sequence comes from Tonatia bakeri, assembly GCA_004024845.1. NCBI lineage: Eukaryota > Metazoa > Chordata > Mammalia > Chiroptera > Phyllostomidae > Tonatia > Tonatia bakeri. Next base: position 95,910 of record PVIA01004228.1, read on the forward strand.
ATATAGCAGACCTGAAACTGCTATTTTAAAATGGATAGCTTGCAAATTTGCCCTTGACTTATGCTTGTCAACTTGGACTTGGGAAAGGTTCCCACCATTTCTTAACTCACAGAATCTCACAGGGAATTTCTACTGTGGTAACTTCTAGGCAGACAGTGCCAACTGACTAGCCCCTAATAAAAAATCTTGGGCACTTAGCCTCTTACGAGCTTCCCAGTAGATATTTCACACATGTTGTCACAATTCCATAGTGGAAGAAATTAAACACCTACTGTATGACTCCCTAGAGAATACAGGGAAGATTGCTCTTGACTTTGCCCCATGAGCTTCTTCTTTGTTGAATTTGCTTTTTAGCCTTACTCTGTAGTGAATAATGGTCTTTAGTATAACAATATACTAAGTTCTGTGAGTCTTTCTAGCAAGTCACTGAGTCTGAGGGGTGGTTTGGAGACCCCTGATACACATTTTTTCCCTTATGTGAACTAACTGAGAAGCATTTTTAAATTACTTTTTAATCTTTTAGTCTTCATCTGAGGATATGTTTATTGATTTCAGAGGGAGAAAGAGAGAAAGGGAGAGAGAGAGAGACAGATGGACAGACAAACATCAGTATGAGAGAAACATCAATCAGTTGTTTGCCTCAATCAGAGATTGAACCTGCAACCTAGGTATGGGCCCTAGCCAGAAATCAAACCTGTAACCTTTTGCTGTGTGGGGCAATGCTTCAACCAATTGATCAACCCCACCAGGACCAAAGAGCATTTATTTTTCTAAAACTATAGTTAGATCCAAATTCTGAAATTGAACATAATATTCACATACCAATTATAAGTTTATGATATTCTATATGGGCAAAAGTGAGTTTAAAATTGTAATATAAATAAACAATATATAATTAATAAATAACATAAGATTAAATTGTTTCACTTACATTTCTGCACCTAGTGTACACCTACTTATGCCCACCCAAACATTTTATTTATTTATAAAACATAGATTTTAACCTGTTGCTTTCAAATGTAGAAGTTGTAGGTATTATTAGGGTGGGTCTAGTATAGATCATGGCTTACTTTCTAAAATTGGTTCTTTGAAATGTATTGAAGAATATTTATTCTAAAAAGTAGAATATAAAAAATGTACTTCAAGTATACATGTATATACACAAAGTTGTACTTAATCTATAATAAAAGTTATTCTGCAGGAGAGAATTGCTGGTATTTCCTGATCTTAGATGATTTCAGTGTTTTTCAGAATTATAATCCTGCTTAACACTTTTTAAATTTAATCTTTATTGTATTTTTCCCTTACCATTTAGTCCCCTTACACCCACCCCTCCCCAGCAATCATCACACTGTTGCCCATGAGTTCATTTTCCTTTTAGTTCAGTCCCTTTACCACCTAACCTCTACACTTAGCTGTCATCCTCTAAAGGGGTGCTGAGCATGGGTTCCCTGATAATAGGAGAACACCTCAACAATCCGTCTTCAGGCAGGATTGGTAGGGTAAGGAAGAGCAGAAGGTACAGCATTTTAAGACACATTGTACAATAAAGGCAAACTAATAGTTGTGTCTTCCTGAAGGAATAAAAGCTGCTGCCTAGGCTGAATTGTATATGTGACCTTGAGAATGTTCAGCGGCTCGTGACACAGCCAGGGGGGTGGATGCCCATCTGGGATGCCCATGTGTTACTAGGAACTCTTTCCCTGATTAAAGATGGCAGTCGAAAGAGGGTCAAAGATACTGGGGAACTGTCAAAAATGGCAGACACTAATGTCCTGTAAGAAGAGCTGAACCTGAGGTTACATAGGAAGGTCTGAGCCGAGCATTTACATTAGGGCAGGCTGAAGGTCAAGGAGAAGAAGCCTCAAGATCAGAGGAAGTCTGGAATAGAGTCAGCCATGAGTTCTGTCTGCCTGGAGAAATCAGTGGCTAAGCTGAGAGAGCTGCAGGGACCCTCCAGACCAAGCACAGACACATGAGACATGCTTGGAGCTGAACTGTGACCAAGGATGCTGAGTTGCAGATTTCTACCTCTCTGAAGCATGTATGGTGATGTCATTCTCTTGGTATGGGGACTTTTGGTACAGGACTTTAGTGCTTGGTTTAAGCTCTCTTTCCCTCTGGATTTTTGGCATTTAGATGTTCTGGGCTTCTGGCTCTGCTCGCCACTTGAACAGAAGCACTCATAGGACCAGGAGATGCAAGGCTCTCCAAAGTCTTAGACCCCACAGAGGATGGGGGCCTACTCTTGGAGGCATGTCCCATGCAGGGATGCAAGCCTCCCTGGGCTCCATCCTCTGAGATACTGTGATCCAGTGTAGCATGGCACATTGTTCCCCAAACTGCTACATGGAGGCTGAGACCAGCGCACCCCAGGCTTTAAAGGAGAGAGCTGCTGAGAGAGGATGGCAACTCTGAAACCCACAAGTGCACAGTCCAGAGAGGATGGAGATCTGTTTGTGTGACCAGCTGATGGAGATAAGGATATAGGGAACTTCTGGACATGGTTTTTGTTTGTAGACTTTTGGGAAATAAGGGATGTTTTGGGTCTCTTGGGAGAATAGGGCTCTGAGCAGGAATGTTTTTAGTTTCTCCAAGGTTGGAATTCTATTAATCGAGACCTGTTTTCTTCAACACTAATTGTCATCATGTAGACTGAAGGTGCCAAGTGGCAAAGCCCTTGTTTGCAGTTACAATCCTACTTTCCATCTATGAGTCTGTCCTTACATTCTGTGTTAGTTTGGTTTGCTCGTTAGATTACACATTTGCACAGAAGATGATGCAAAGACTTTGATATCTACCATTGTACCCACTTTCAACCCTCTGAAAGTCAATCTTTAAAATATTCTTGTCCTAATAAAAACAATGGATCACATTTTTATGTAAAAAAATCAAATATTATGAAAGCAGTTAATAGAAGATGCAAGACCATATGTGCAGTTTTGTTCAACAATTTAATTAAAAGACAAACTAAAATTAGAAAGCTTCTAAACAAATTGCTAAAACAAACAACATAAGAAAAGAAATGTTTTTTAGATAAAAGAAAGTGACTGGAATTCTTGAAACTGAAAATATAACAAAATTTACCCAAATGGAATTTGTGATAAAGCCTTAGCCACAAACTCAACACTGAAGAGACAAGGAGCGTAAAACAAATGAGAAAGCAGGCTGGCGGTGACAGTGATGCGCAAGAACGGTGGCAGCTACCCTCCACTCATCGGCGCCGTGGAGAAGGTGTCACTGTGTCACCAAGTCATTTGCTTTGTAAGGAGAAAATGTGCAGATGTGTTGGTGATACCTCTAATATCTTTAATTTTAGCAACTAACACTCACTTTCTCTCCTGATGTAGAATAAGCAAAACATGCCTTATTGCTAGTTAGGTTATATAACTAACAATTTATGATGAAAAGTAAGGCCATTTTAAGTGAAGTTTTTTTATGCAAAATTCTAGAAAATTTTAAAAAAAAGGAGAAACACACACACAGCTACACATGTAAAAAGGCTGCATTGATTGAGAATTTTCTTTAAATGTTTATTTTTATCCTGGCTAGAAAATATGTTTTGCCCAAAAGTACACTAGTTAAAATGTTTGTGTATTCACTCAGCTATTCAGCAAACATACCTGTCGGGAAACATGCTGAGCCTGGCTAAGGGAGAAAGGGACTGTGCACTAAACAACCGCAAAGCTCGCCAGTGTTCACAGGCATGTAGAAGTCAGGCAAGTCCACATGGGATGAAATTGTAAGGGAGATGGTCCAGGAATGGTGAAGTTGGATTACGGAGAAAGTATTGATTTGGGGGAACTTTTCTGTCATCAACAGACAGTAAGAAGCATGGCAACACTGTAGATACAGACAAAAGAGGTACATGTGACAGAAGTACCATGAAAGAGAAGACTAAAAAGCTCAAGGAAGTGGGCAAGCTAGAGTGAATATATTGCCCAAGGCAGAAAACCCATCAGAAGTTTACGTTTTACAAGAGATCCCAGAGAATAGACCTCTACGAAAGCCACAAAGTGCACTGGTGAGAGGCATAGGCATCATTGACAAGTTCAGTGGCGGCAGCGCTGTGTAGCCCAGAACTAAACATAAGGCACGTGCTGATAGAACTGGCATCGCTCAAAGTGATGGGGGTAATAGAACCTTAAGAAAATAGAAGAGAGGGTAAATAATTGGCCTCAGACATCACAATCAAGGTGGAAAGGAGGGAGACCAATATCAATGGAAGGGGTCAGTGCACTACATTGTTATTCCATTTCCCTCAGGATAAGAGATCCTCCATAATATTGGAGAAGATGCTTCCAGAACTTACATGCAAATGTAGATAGATCCATTTAGTGTAATAAGTGGGCTGGAACGAATGCTGCAAGAGGCTACCCAGATCTCTTTCCAGGAATGAAATACTGGTAAAGAACAAAATTTGACTGAATACACTTGAAGATCTAATTGACTTTGTTAAATGATTCACGAAGGGGTAACATCTCATCTAGCATCTTGAGGGGTCCTCTCTGACAGACTGCACAAAAAGAAAGGTTTTCAAGAAGAGACAGTGGGACAAGAGAGCTATTAACCAAATGAAAAAAAGGATTATTTTTAGACCAGACCTCTTCTCTTGGGAGGAAGAGAATGATAAAGGTTCTTATAATGCAAATTGCCTCTTCTTTCCAAGGGGGTGGAGAAGGCCCACATGACAGATTACCTTCCTGGTGCTTGACTAGAACACTCCAGGCTGCTTGATTAAGATCACATTCCGAAGAAAGTTTGAAACAACAATTAGGTCAGGTATTAAATCTAGGTTTGCTATCATGGGCTTTAACACAAGTGACACTATTTGGGGCCTGCAGTTTTCTCTTGAACAAAATGTATTCCCTTAGCTGCCAGGAGTGTTGCTGTTTCTCAATGTATTGATTTTTGTAAAACTTATCTAGCTCTCATTGACTCATGAATTTACAGATTATATAAAGAAAACAAATGTCATGTCTTTCTATTTGGCATTGGATTTAGAGCGCTGTTATTTTTATAAGAAACCATGCTAAGAAAAATGTGAAATCCCTTTCAAGGAATCTAACACAGTACAGAGTAAGAATGTAAGCATAGGTCAATTTAATTTTAATGAAAATGATTTTTTAAAATGAGATTGCATCATGAAAATTGAATGCAGATATAAATGTGCTTTTGATAACCAAAATATGAGCAAAAAAAGCAAAACAATCAAAAACCCCACAATAAAAACTGAAATATTAGTACATTTGGATGGGACATTAAAAAATTTTGGAATAACAAATGCAGTAGTAGGTAGAGTATCAGTATATGTTTTAGAAAATAAATAGTGCTTGTAAAAAATTGCTTTTTTCTCCTCTGAATTTATTTATAAGGTTTGTGCAGAAGGTATCGCGACCTGTAATATGAAAAATAGAGACATTTAAAGAAGATACAAGATACAAAGAATACTGCACCTAGAATAATGATACCTCAGTCCCTTTCAGAGTAGGCACCTTGGGACCTCACACAGTCCTCCCAATAGCCGTCAGCTACCCTGCCATCTTTTCTGAATCTCATCAATGCTCTGAAATCTGTTTCTTTTCAAGGGTGATTTTCATTTTGGGAAAAGCCAGAAGTCACTGGGCTGTACAGGGGCTGAGTCACCTGGGTGATTTGATGCTTCTCCAAAAAACTCTGCGTGAGACATGATGCATGAGTGGGTACACTGTTGTGAAGAAGCTGCCAGTCACCAGTTGCCCCATAGCTGTGGGCTTCAGAATCATCTGAATAATTTCCACTGAGGAATGTTTAAGCTTAATGCAGAATTTGATGCAGATTTGTTGCTCTGCTCTCTCAGTCACTCTGAATATGACAGCCACACAGAACACATGCTCACTCAATGGTGTCTACTGCTCCCACTGACTAGTACAGTGAAGTTGTCACTGTTCATACATGTGCATTCCAGTCCACTCTCCTTGGCTGCCAAGGAGGTTATGTCAATGTTGCACAAACCATTCTTGTTCTATTAACAATGGGCTGACTTTTCCAGAAAGACCTTATGTATGTCTCAAAAATAATTTAAAAATATTTTTCTCACATGTTTTTGCTTCTATACCCTTTAACTCCCAGATCACAAAACTCCTAACCCATAAGTATTTATCACTGCCATACATACAGGGTTGTGTTTTTTTTAAAGATTTTATTTATTTATTTCTAGAGAGAGAGGAAAGGAGGGAGAAAGACAGGGAGAGGAACATCAGTGTGTGGTTGCCTCTAGCTCCCCCCTCCTAGGGGCCTGGCCCCAGCCCAGGTGTGTGCCCTGACTGGGAGTCCACTTGGTGACCCTTTGGTTCTCAGGCTGGCACTCAATCTACTTAGTCCCTACAGCCAGGGCAGGGGTCTTATTCTTAGATCACTATCAGATAATAAACCAATCTCTGCTGGAATCATACTTGATAAAGGTTAAAACATCCACGTCCATACTGATACCCACAGTTTTTAATGGGATTCCTAAAAATAGAAGGCTTTTAGACAAACGGGAATAGAGATCCTTAAGAAATGACCAAACTACTGCAAAACTTCCTGGAAGAACTGTTAAAACTTCTCCTATTCCTGGCATTTGAAAGAAAATCTAGTGATCTACTTCCATTTGAACTGTCCACTTGGATTTTGGCATGACTCGTTCAATATAAAAAATCTGATAAGACACTGTATGGGCTATAAGTAGAATCAAACAAACTCGGGTTTGAATTCTGATATTGTGATCAAGGACCCACTGTCCAATGTGCATAGGAGCCAAAACTATCACACTACCTTTGAGAAAAGAAAATGCCATTTATTTGTTGCTGAGTTGACTCAGAGGCAACAAGAGACACTGCTCAAATCTTTCACCAAGATCTGGGGGTGGGAAAGATTTAAGGGTTAGGGAGAACAGGGTAGCATGTAATACTGGTGAGGAAAATTTTGGTTGGAGGATTTGGGAACTTGGCCAATTATGGATGAGGTTGTGGGGAAAGAGAAAGCACAAAGAGATTGCAATCTGGCAGTGTTTGATCGGTTGGTTCTGCATTTGTTCATGTTTAGTCTGGGCACTGTATCTTCCTTACTGAAGGACCTATCATTTTGTAAAGGGCTCCAGGGGCCAGTTCTGTTACGTGATTCTTGTAGACTGAAGATTCTTGCTTCTGGGGTCATTTTGAGGGCTTAGATGGCACATGTGCAGCATTGTCTTTGTATTGTAAATAACTCAAGGATTGCGTTAACCACCAATCAGTTTTAAGGGAGCAGAGCCAGTATGCTGTTTCACTGACACTTACTACTCAGTGTTTGACTCTTGGGCCAGTTATACCACTCTTCAATTTTTTCCCTCAAAATAATACTGTTATCTATCTGTTGGGGTTGTTATAAGCATTAGATGTGATTTCTATTTTTATATTTTTATCACAAAGGCTTAACTTAGCATTGGTCGTGGTAAGTACACAAAAGGAAGTCATACACACATTGTATTTGCATCTCTCAGCGATCTGACCACCCGAAGCCATTCTCTGTCACCTGTTTCTAATTACTGCTCAGCCGCCCAGGACTCGGTCTAAGAGCTCGCTGCCTGTGCTGTCAGCATTGGGCAGTGCTGAGAGATTCGAGAGAACCATTATTGGAATTACACTGCAAAGTGCTGCTGGGCTGCATGACTTAAAATCTCTAATTCAAAATTCTAAAATTCTGAGAAATTTCCATATTTTCTTTAAAAATACTTTATTAGGGACTCAGTACATATACCACCAACTTAGCAGTAAGATTCATTTATAACTTAGTTATAAGACCAGAATATTGTAATAGCTTCTGTTAACACAATCTTGGTTTACTTTCAATCAAGTCATTGTAATCTATAGAATATGAACATCAATGACACACATTTACCTTCAAGATAGTTTCATACATTTGACCATGTGTTCATAATCCTTATGTATATAAATGTATAGTTTGTACATGTAGATCTTTATATTTACACTTTTACATTTAAAAATGTTATCTTTACAACATATGAAGACATTGCTACAGAAGTCTTAACTTAAATGATTGAACTCTCCACAATGGTGGGGTATAAGATTGGAGCCATAAAACTTATTATGTCCTGATATGATTCAATATGTTCTGTTTTTCAAATGAACTGGCTTCAGTTTTAGAGTGTAGGAATAATGTAATTCTTGTGTTACCCAAGAATTACATGGGGTTCTGTTGCCCTCCACTCATAAATTCCAGAGGTAGAGGATTGGTAAAAAGGAAAGGAGTCCTTTATTTAAACTACACAATTTGGGAAGAATAATGGTCTTCTGTCCTCAAAACCCACTTCCTCTAAAACACCCAATGACAAACATCGCCCTCTACCCTTTACCAGATTAGTTTAGGGCTGCCCCTCGAATTCCTTCTCCCACTTAAAATATCATCCTTTGGGACACACAGGCAACTTAGCTGGTTCCTCGTCACTGTTCGCTTCAGGCATGTTTTTAGAGTTCGAGCATGCTGGTACCCTCCTCGCTGTGCACTACCCTTTCCTCTTCACACTGCCCGCAGGCCCAGTGCCTGTGCCCCGTCACTCCAGCTGCCGTGGGCTCACCGTGGTGTCTGTGTTTCTGGCTGGGCAGGCCTGCCCAGGGCAGCAACAGTTGCACATGCCACCGCCTCTTCTTGAGTGGGCTCTAGACCTGGGGCTTGTCTCCTGGTTGTAGTGATCGGGCAACTTTCAGTGCAAGCCATCCTGGAAACACTAGGCAGCCCAGTGAGGAAGGGGGAACCTGAAGGGCGAGATTCCGCCTGCTCCTCATTTAGAAATCTAGACCCAAAATCCTACCCATCAGAAGTGTCTGAATTCGCAGCCAATCCAGCCTGGCGTCCATCAGCTCATCAACAGCTGTGGCAGTGTCTCTACTCCTCCTCTTGCCACCTCAATACAGGAGGGGGGAGAATGGTTTCTAGCCATGCCCACTGCAGGATGTCATGAGTGAGTTTGTTTATCTTTCCCCAAGGGTTGGAAATCTGTCACCTGTCAGATGCAACTTCAATGTTCAATCTCCCTGTCTTCAGGTGCGTCCTGACCCCTCCCTCTCCAGAAGGCAAGCTCTTTTGGGCCCCCTCCGGTGTCCCTCCCTGATGCCCAGTGATCTGGCCAGATCCCCTCTGTAACAACAATAAGCAAATTAAATGTGAGTATTGGTTTAAAATGTTATAATCGGCTTTCAGAGTGAGGAGTTTGAATGTTATTCTAAATATGTTAATAAATTTACTTTATGTTTCAGAGACTGCCCTCTGACTGAAGCATGGAGAATGGATTGCAGGAGGGACAATGGCTGAAAACACACATACCAGGTATGTAGTAGTCCCAAGAGAGATGGGTGAGGGCAAAGGAACAGTAGGCTTGATACTAATAGTTCATGCGACATTTGGGACCGAAAATACAATTGGAAGTGTAGAACACAAGCACAAAGATGAGAACATGAGTAGAGCACAAGTTCCATTCAGAAAAGTACACCTGGAGTTTCATAGGCGGGGTGTGCTCGATTCAGGTGCGTGTCTGTAATACTGCTTATGAGGATACGTATTCCTAATTTAAGGAATGACTTTACAATAGAAATCAAAGTAATTGCATAGGAATCACTAATTAAACCATGGAATAGAAACCATGTTCAATTATAGACATGAATATAGCAAGCTTTATAAGATACATTCATATTGCTAATATTTTCCAATACCTTCCTGTGTTGCATTTTTAAAATGATCCATTTTATATTTATTTGCACTAGTTTTCCTTTCTTGCCATCTTAGTTTCTGATGAACCTTTTCTGTGAGGGCCACACACAGTGCATGCCAGAAAAGTCATTTCCTCTCACCAGAGCTCTTACTCGTCACCAGAGGAAATCCTCGACTGATCGAAGTCCACCATATGGAAGTACCTTCATCTCATTGCTACTGAAAGCTGTTTCCTCAAACATATTCTTAAAATTACTACTGCTGCTCCTTACTGTAACCAGAAATGGCTTTTCTCCTTCTGTGTGTAGCTGCCTCTGTGAATCCTTTCCTGAGCACACCGTCCTTCCACTAACTCCTACCCAAAATATGCACAGACACACGCGCACGCAGGCTTCTGAAACCAGAAAAGTTTTATCCTGGGTCATTTTGTCTAAAAGAATGGAGCCACGACTGAGATTTAACTGGAGAGCATTTTACTGCTCAAGAACAAAATAGGTGTCTGTGAAAATATGAAGTATTCTCTGGCTCTGGAGCACTTCTGACATTTTAAATTTTATCAGTTACAAACTTACCTCTTTGTATAAAAAATACGATCTTGGTTTCAACGTGAATACACAAATGTAATGTGATACTAAAGAGAATTTTGTTTACCTGTTATTTTCACTGAAATCATACAAAATACATAATCTAAAATGTTAAATACTTTGTATTACCAAAAGGGGTATTTAGGATTTTTTCCTTAATTTTGTAATAACACTCTTTATCTCCATGATAAACTTCATCTTAAGGGTTCTATTTTTTAAAAGTTGATATTGATGATGTTTGTTTCATATAGATTTAATTATATCACCTCTCATGGTACATGTATTCTTTTGAGTGACTGGACTAATTTATAATACTGCTGTATGACGTAAATGCATATATTAATTAAAATATTAGGAGCCAAGGCCCCGGTTGGGTAGCTCAGTTGGTTACAGCTCAGTCCTCAGATGCCAAGGTTGTGGGTGAGACCTCCAGCCAAGTCACGTACAAGAATTAACCAGTGAGCGCATAAACGAGTGGAGCAACAAACTGATGCTTCTGTCTGTCTGGGTCTCTCTCCTCTCCTCTGTCTCTCTTTATTTCTCTCTCTCTTTCTCTAAACTCAATAAATAAAGTAATTTTTAAATCAAATATTAGGATCTATTACATATGTTAGTAAATAATCTAGTGGCCATAGTCACAGATCAATATTTTCAAGGAAATAATTTATAAATTATAAGTTCACTTTTATGTATTAATTACCATGTAAAATATTTGACTACCATTTTCAATGCTTATTTTAACAGTCACCCATTTTATTATAGTTATTTTGTGTATACACTACACAAAGAAATCACGTGTATTTTAAAGTCAAATTTAAAAACTACTTTCACAAAGCAATTCCAAAGATGCTACTATTTTTTTCCACTTGATCTTAATTCAAGGAAATGCATAAGAATTTTCTTTCTCCTTCCGACTCTGACTCACCTCAATTTCTTTACATTAAGATCTGTTACCTAGAGGAATATCAAAATATGCAAGTATTATCTAATACTTTTCTGAGAATGTGTTTATCTTTCTGGAAAAGGTTGGATTTTAACGACCACTTGCAAACGCATTGCATTTTCTTAAATGCTGTTGAGCTGCATGCTACCGATAGTGCAAAAAGAAATATAGCTTTCATGAATAGAAACTCCAGAGATATCAAGGCATTTCTGACAATGTAAAAAAGCCTTGGCAGCATTTTTTCCCTCAGATGTTCCTTATACTTAGGATTTTCAGCTTTAAACATAAAATAGACAAGTCATGATCTTTCTTGCCTCCAAATACTAAGAAAAAAAATGTGTTAAATGCTAACAATTGCTCATGTCCAAGAGTGGTGTTAGCTAACTTTTCAGCTTTGAAAGCAAAAAGCTAAGAGTGTCACTGGATTTTCTGAGATTTGGAGTCATGTAGTATTCCAGAGTCATATGGTGAGCTGGGAACACATATGGGTACAGACATGTGCAACCACAAACATGTAGAGAAAATGCTAGGCATTAATGAATGTTCTGACAGGAGCTAAGGGGAACTACAGCAACAAAAAAAACAAAAAGAAGACAAATAATCTATATGTTCCCAGTTTAAAATTTGTGCACCTTTTAATAGCTCCTATGGGTGTTGTTTATTCCCTCTTTTCCATTCTTGTTATTTAACCCTCAAATGCAATGCACCAAATTGCATATTTAGCTTCAGTAAAATGGATGTGGAGAAGACACAGTCTTTCCTTTATCTCTGCTTACTGTCATTTCTGTTGCTTCATAAAAATGTTGTTATTTTTATCTTAATTCTCATAATAGTCTCTTAACTGCTATTCTATTTGTCTTTGTTTTGCTATGCTCTAAGTTTTGTTACTTTGAGTTTAGTAGTGTTCTCATACCACTAAAATAAAATCAAATAGTCCTCAAATGTTCAGTGTCTTTTAGTGACTGTATTTCCCTGGATATTTGTGTAAAGTTTTTAAAAAATAGTTTGTTGTTTAAAGCTCTGAGGTTGTTGTGTAGACATTAGCTCTTCGCTGAAATGTTTTTTTCAAAAATGTTACATGGGGACATATTTGATTTGCAATTTCCATAGCAAATAAAGATTTAAAGGTGCATATTTAACACAGCCCATATTTCAAGGATGAGACAAAACCAAATTAAACATGATGAACACTTTATAAGTCCTTATTTATCATTGACAGTAAGGAAACTACTGAAGTCTTAGATAAGCATTAATGAAAACACTATATGCAAGTGATAATATTTTAAGTTTTTTTTAATCTGATGTTTATTTTCTAGTGATAAAATACAACTTTTTAATGAAATATATAACCAGTTATTGGAGCAGAAGTTTTGGGCAAAAATTTTCCATTACTGTTTTTCTCTACTAGTTTTTAACTCAAGGAACTTAGTTAATATTTATATAAAAGCAAGTTAAATTAATTTAATATTTGTCTTCATTAGAAAAACAAAACATATTCCCTTCAGCGTAAATCACATACCTAAAGTACATAAATGAATACATAATCTTTTTTAATTTTTGGTGTTTTACATTTCTTCTAATTATTTCCCTCATTTGCCCCCTCTACTGAGTCTGCCTCCCTCTTCTATAGTCAACCCCACCCCAATGTTCATGTCCAATGAGCCCTCATATGTTTCTTGAAAATATAATCTTTACAATGGTGTTCCTTTACCCTTAATATTAACCTTGATCATGAATATAGGTCCAATGTTTTTTATCTTTGTGCTTTTCACCATGAACTATCATATTTAATTTAAATCCTTTACATGTAGAAGAATGCAAAACTGCTAAATGACATTTATAAGTGACAGAGTTCTAACTACTTACTGAGACAATTCTCAATTCTTAATGTCAAAACCATTATTTTCCAACTAATTGATAGAACTTTTAAGAAATGTACAATGATGATAGGCCTATTTAAATTTTCTTTAAAAAAGTCTGTTTGATTTATTTTGTCCACATTGGAGATTGAATTTTAAATTTCACTTTCTTACTGATCAATTTGATCTTACTGATCAAAACAATAGGGTTTGACGTTATTTCCAAAGGAACTTTTACTGGTGGAAGTTAAGTTCTTATAGTGTTGTGGGGACAAGAATTTTCTGAGACCCTCACAAGGATAAGGCTTTGTGGTAGACTTTATTGATGATGTAAAATTAAGGAGTTTCCCTTCCTGACTTTCCAATGTTGCACCTCCATCCTTCTGATCATGGAAAAAGTCCAACTTTGTCCTCAGCAAAGGCAAGACAAAAGGCAGTGTCCAGACTTTCTACTGCATATTTAAGTACAGTTCAGTCCAGTCTCCAGTTAGCTTAGTGTGTGTTTCCAGCTGCACTCCATTGCTGTGCTGTGGTATTCAAACTCCCTCCTAGATCCTGCACGTGGAGTCCTCATGGCCATGGACCATGTGTCTGCTAGGTCCACATGGCTATGGAGAGAGAAGTCAAAACTACTCAGAGCAAGTGCATCACCAAGTAGTGGAAGGGGAGAGAGAGTCAGCAAGAGAGAGACAGAGGTTCTTTGTTCCAGTAGAGTTATGAGCAAGAACTTGGGTTTTGGACAGACCAGTTGCCTTTCCAAAAGAACCAATAAACTTCTTAACTTTTCACTGGCTTTGGATAGGTTTGCCCCCTAATTAGGCAGCTAGGTTTCTGTGGTCCAGTACCTCTCCTTGTGCACCCCCAACAATCTGGTGCCAAAGCAGACAGAAGGGAGGAGTGTTAACCCCCTTGGTGGAGCACAATTCTGTAATCCCCTAGAGTGTAAAAAGCTGTAGCTTCCTAGTGAAGCAAACAGGCTTACACTCCCAAATTTATTAAGCTCAATGTCTAAGTCCCTTTGCTCCCTTTTTCCTTTAATAATAAAATACCAGTGGTAACAGAACTACTATGCTATAATTTTAGGCAAACATCTACCAATTTTAAAGTCCAATTTATAACCTTTTTGAAATTGAAATAGAACACCCAATAGAACTTTGTTCTCCAATACTCAATGATCTAGCTGGTTAAAGGGTCATTTACAACAAAACTATATGCAAACACATGGCTTCTTGGTCAATTTTAAATCTAATACTTATTTCCTGAGAAGCATGGCAATTTATTATGATCATCAAACAAATCAGCATGTCATAAAGAAATTTAGTCTCTAAAATGATCTGGGAAAATATATCTATTTCATGTAACTTTATTTTACCAGAGACAAAAAAAGTTGATGTCCAAATAACTCCACCTACACCCTATTATGTAATATGCCTATGTACCAGACAGCTCTGTGCCATCTCAGCTGAGTGTGCTCTCCACAGAATCATTTCAAGTTTTTGTCTTCATTGTACCATTAAGATGTACTTGACTTTACATTCTCATATTGGTCTTTCTTTCTTTTTAAAGCTGTTGCCTTAGCCAAACAGGAAATCCAATGGTAGAAATTTTAGACTTTGAGATCAGGCAATAGATAACACATTTAGGGTATCACGTGTTCTTTAAGTAGTAATATTTCTTGCCCCTTACATTCTTGCCACCTGGTCCTGAGGTGTTTCTGGCAAATTTCTGTTTGAGGTCTGGAGCAGAACAGCATGGTATAGTTCTAAATAAGTTTGGACTTCTCGATCTTCTCATTGAACAGCAATGAAATAGAATTAAAAAAAAAAAACAGTGGGGGATTGGATCAAAAGTCTTTAAACTTTAGATGAGGAAGGGGGTCAATATGCTATTCTAATACAGAAGAGCATAAAGTACTTATGACATTCTTCTATTGGCAACAAATCAGTTTTCCCAAATACCAGTAGCTTTCACTGTGTAATTAGAAGGACTGGCCTCGATTTCCTTCACTATAGGGAAGCTGCTCTCTCTACATAGGATTAAATAGAAGTTAATCAGAAAGTGGAAGAAACACTGGACATAATTTTTGCTCCTGCACAAAGATACAAACAAGAATCTAGCAAATGGTTTTCAATTTTTTGTGTGTTTGGTTTACTTGTTTTTAAGATTTACACTCCTTTTTTATTTGCTATTTTTATTAGAACTTATGATAGAATAAATAATAAATATTTTACTGTGTGAAACTTGTTATATTGTTTTTGATCAATAAATACTTTCGAAGGTTGTAATTTTAAATGCACTTTTTGAAAGCATGCTTTAAAAAACAAAGTACTTCTGTGTTCCAAAAATTTCAATCAAAATAAGAAGCCCAATTTACCCCTTACTGGCACCTTAATATGATTTCCAAAATGCAAATCTAACTCAGATTGAGAAAACCAGCTGTGAAAGTGCATTGTGTTTACAGACACTGTGATTTTAGCAATGTAATTCAGTGCTGTTCAGCCCTAGTGACCTTTTAAAAACTGAAATAAAAATATTATTCTCTGTGGTCTAAATCATTTCAGTTGTTTCTCTCGGCTACGATACAAACACTTCAAAACAAAGAAAGCCAGTGGAGATATGGGGTGGGTGAAGGAAGGTGTTGACAATTACAGGACAGGTTGTGATGACCCAAGGTGAAGAAATATTCAAGCCATTTAATTTTCCCATATTACCGACTCTCTGATTACTGCATAAATGTTTATTTTACTTATATCTTCAAATGTTGACCATTACAGCTGACAGAAAAGATGTCCATATATGTTTCTTAAAGAGGCTGTAGAGTTTAGGGGCTAAGAGCTGGGGTCTTGAGTCAGATGATCTGGGTTTAATTTCTGGTTATATCACTTAGGATTTTGATTATCCTTGCTCAGATAAGGAACTATGTAGTTTATGCTTGTCCCTGTAGTTGCTCAGAGGGGTTAAATCAGTAATATGTTTAAAGTTCTTAGAATATTATCAGACACAAAGTAAGCACTCAGTATATATTATTGAGTTATTTTATCATCATTAATTAAAGACATAGTTTATGATATCAAATCTTGAACACATGGTTTGTGAACTTCATTTCAACAATCTCAAATGACCATAGGTTCTTGATTTAGATACCTGAATTTTACTTAACCCATTGATACAGTTGATTTGAAAATAAAAATTTTTGCTATTACAACATTATGCTGATATTTGTACATTTGTATGCATGTGGTAAGTGTTTAACCATATGGGCAAGAGTATCAGGAAAAACAGAATAAAAAATAAATTTAAAAAACATTAATGATAACATTATTTCTTGCAACATTAAATTCTGTCAGTAAATTCATTTTATGTCCCCTTCTGTCATAAGCACCTAAAGTTTTTCTCTCTTGTGACTCAGTGTTGGTTCACTGCCAGATACAAAGTCACATTTTTGGTTTTTATCACTGGAAAAAACATTGAGACTAAAAAAACAACAGTGCCTCATGAGATGACTGTTTTTTACATTATGCCAAGAAGATAAAGGCTTGCATGTTTATAAAACTTATAGATTTTTAGGTTAAATTTTTAGAATATGTATGGTGAAAAAGCTAATTAAAAATACTGTTAACTTATATGTGTTATGTCCACACATATAAGTGTTTACACATATAAGCCTTTACACAATTGTTCAATTGCATAGTTTCCTACACTGAAAGACTTCAGTATCGATTAAAAGCGAATATGAAAAGAACACGATTTCATTTAAAATTGTCTTTTCAATTAAATTAGCTTTTTTTTGGCAACTGAGAAATAATAAGAAATAATGGGAAATAATTGACCCATTACATTAGGGGAAAACCAATTTGAATAATAGTGAAATTATAATCTGAAACCTTGGGGTCAGAAGAAAGTGTCACCACATGTTTCAAAGCCTGAACAAAAACAACTACTACCCTGAATGAATCACTAAAAGAAAATAGTTTGGCAGCTTCTATGAAATCAAAGAAGAAAAACTAAATTAAACATACACTTACCATATGGTCTGGCAATTGCACACCTAGGGATTTATTCCAGAGAAACAAAAATTTGTGTCCACACAAAAACCTTTACACAATTGTTCAATTGTTCATAGAAGCATTATTTATTACAGTCAACAACCAAAGTTCCTCTCGATAGATGAATAGTTAAACCAACTGTGCTATACCCATACCATGACATACTACTCAACACTGACCCCTTTTTCTTAGACTCACTGGTCTGACTTTGGTCCTTTGTTCCAGAATGTTCTGTCCCAGTTTCTTTTCTGTCTTCCACATAATATCTTTGGGAAATATACTCTACTTCTGTGGCTTTGATCCTAAGCCACATGTAATTGACTTCTAAATATATATGTTATAGTTTCTGTAGTTTACAAGTTTGTCTGGAGTTTCAAATAAATTCAAGTTTTTAAATGGATTACTTGGAAGCATTGCCAAGTGTGGCACAATTAAACCAAAATCATCATTTTTCCCCTGGCCTCTTCCACAGTCCAAATATGGTCCTACCATAGCATTTGCCATTCTCTGAGTAACATCACAGTGCACCTAGGTGTTCGTGACAACAACTTTGACATCATCACGCTCCCATCCCTGAAGGCCACTCCCATAAAATAAAACCTATGTGCTATAGAGTCCTTGTCCTTAAAGCGATCACCTTACGGCCATGCTCATGTTGCTATGGCAGCTAAAGCTACACTCACCTCTGAATAGAATTTCTAAAACAATCTTCAAATTGGTCTCAATACTTTCCTCTAATTTATTATCCATGCCACTTTTGGACTTTCTTCACCTATTTGGAGGAAAGTCTGTATACTGTTACATATTGCTTTAATGACTTCCCAACTTCTGATCGTAATGGTTTAAGATACTCTGTAAGACCCATCTTCTGCATTGCTCTCCCCTATTATTTCTTCCATACCCTCATTTTATATCCTATTTGTTTTCTAAAATGTCTCAAGCAGACCATGCTCTCTTCAGCTTTAGTGTAAACAATATTGCCTCCACAACACTTTCTTTACCTTCTCATTCTTCATTTGGAGAATGCCTGCCCATTGTCCAGTTCTCGACTAAAACAGGACTCCTTTGGGAGCCTTGCCTTGCTCCTTTGTTTACTTATGTGCTTTCCATATACGTGTCCAATATTTCTCTTCCCAGATATTGTTATTTTCACGTCATGTTGATTGAAGAGTATTGGCCAGTGGTGATGATGATAATGTTCATATTATCACCATCTGATAATTTGAAGGTTCTTTCTGTGTTGAAGACATTATTAAAAGCCAATTTTATTTCATTTTATACATTGTATCTTGATTAAAACCATATGTACAAATAATTTAAAGTTTCAAATAGTCATATTGGTCCCCTGATTCTGCCCGTATTTCCTCTTTCCTAGAGCAACAACTTTTAACTCCTTAGCTGCTTATGTGTATTTATATTCATTTTTTAAGAATATTATGCTTGTGCTTATACTGTTGCTTCTTGATTTTTCAATGTTTAAGTTTAGTTATGAAATTAACACTAGGATATGAAAATGTATCTCTATCTTCTACTTCTATAAATATAAACCACTTTTTTAGCTTTCTGAATTCCCAATATAATTACAATCTCATTTTGTTTTTATTAATTCCCCACAGTTATTTTATTATCACTACATAAATGCTCTTTACAGATGATCCACACAGAACATTATTTTTACTGGAAATAAAAATTATTTTTCTCATTTTTTTCATAAAATCATCACTAATAAAACTGAAATTTGCATAAATAATTTAAATTCTCAAAATTCTCTGGCACATAATATATTCAATTAATGTTAAAAACTATTTAGTGCTAGGCAAACTTTTTAATAAGGATATTCAGATATTCTATTTTTCAGTTTTAGGAAATTATTTTGAATTTTTTTGATCATTCTTACTTTTACATTCTCTATTTTATTTTTCTTAGTAAGTAATTTATTCAGATACTAAATCATTATTTTTCCTTTTGCTCTACTTTACAGGATATTTTTTCAACTCCTAAACTTTGCCTGTTATTTGTTATAATTTTTACCATGGTGTTCTTTTAGTATCTGTTCTCTGAATAACTCATTTTTAAAAATATTTTATTTATTTATTTTAGAGAGATGGGGAAGGGAGGGAGAAAGAGAGGGAGTGAAACATCAATGTATAGTTGCCTCTAGCACGGCCCATACTGGGGACCTGGCCTGCAACCCAGGCGTGTGCCCTGAATGGGAGTCAAACAGGCAATGCTTTGGTTCACAGGCTTACGCTCATTTCACTGAGGTACACCAGCCAGGGTGAATATCTCACTTTTATAAAGTTCAGTTTGCTTCCAACTGCAGTTGTTTTTTTATTTTCTTTTTGTTTTGTTTTGTTTTCTGGATATTAGTGATAGTTTTGAATTTTCTTCTTCCTGCAAAAATCTGTCTTTCCCACATATGACCTTTATTCTGTATCTTTCTTGGCAAAAGCTTTTATCAAAAGTCTGGTGACCTTTGGCTTTATGTTCAAATTTCATAGCGCATCACTAATCTCATTGGAAACTCTGAGTAAGCTGGTTTTATTTACCATTCACTAAGGATTGACTGGCTGGATTTTTTTCCACTGGGGAAACCCCTGTGTCAGTTGTACTACAGAAGAACCTTTTATCTTTCTGCCTAAGCACTACAGTTCTGTCTGCAACGTGCATAAGGAAACTTAAGTTGGGAAAGGTTAAATAACTCATGATTACTTTGATTTATGGAAATCTATAGTTTATAAAAAGCAATTAATTTAAGTTATATTTACTGTTGATGAATCCCAGCTTTGCCATTTACCAGCTGACCTGGCTTCAGTTCCTGATCGTTAGTGTTCTCAAATGTAGGGTAGAATCATTGAATTGAGCACAAAATGGCAACTACTCTAAATAAAAATTAAGTCACCATGTGTAATTTCTTCATATTATTCACTGATGTGTCGTAAGTCTTGAGAATACTGTCTGACAAATTATACCATGTGTGCATGCACCAGTGTGTGTATGTGAGGTGTAATGAAGGCGTACAGGGTATAGAGGCATTATTTGAACACAATATATTTAAATGGTTGCCATGACCCATAGAGAAGTGTGTCTTTCCTCTGACATACAAGAACTGAGAAACGGTAGTTTCAGAAACAGTTAGAGTCTCAGAATAAGCATTCATGAATCTGAAATGCCACCCCCTTAACTATTGTACCGCACCCAAAGCTTCAGTCATTCTGTGGATGGTGGTCAGTGAGTGAGGAAAGAATTAGCTTTATTGCTAACCATATAGTATAGCGAGGCAGGTGGCAAAGCACCTGCCACCAGAGCTTTTCAACCTGCCCCCCTCACACTTCTGAGGCTTATGAAAACTAACCAAAGTACAAAAGTTTCAGCAAAAATGCACTCATATTCTATTTAAAGGCATATTTAGCAACAAGTTTCTGGGGCATTTTTCAAATAATTATAATGAAATGTAAAATAAAGATACTTGATTAATGAAAATGTAAAATAAAGATACTTGAAACTTGTCACATATCCATTCATATTTGAATTTATTACATTGTGTATAGGTTGTCATAGATGGTATTATATATCTACATATATATACACATATGCATGTGTGTATGTATGTATATGCATATATAAGTATGTGTATATTAAATTTTCCTTTGGAGTGACATAAGGAAGGCATTTATTTAAAAATGGAGACACCACTTTCATTTCCTTTGTGATCCATGCAGAAAATTACAGATTTGGCCAGTTTCACCTCTATCAGCTGATTATTTTATTAAATAGGAAGTATTAACAGTGAAAGAGCCCTGGCTGGCATTGCTAAGTGGATTGAGGGCGGGCTGCAAATCAAAGCATCGCAGGTTCAATTCCCAATCAGGGCACATGCCTGGGTTGCAGGTCACGCCCCCGGGTTGCAGGCCACGCCCCCAGCAGCCGCACATTGATGTTTCTTTCTCTCTCTCTCTTTCTCCCACCCTTCCCTCTCTAAAAATAAATAAATAAAATCTTAAAAAAAATTAAAAAAACAATTCATGATGGAGATTTAAAAAACAGTGAAAGATTAAACAATCATAAGTGAAAATATATTAGGGTAGAGAGAAAAAGTCAAATTAGACAGTTTTTTTCTTTTCTGGAAACATAAAATTATAACTTTCCTTCAGTGGAATAGTACAGAATAGAAGGGATTCACAAATAATTGAAGGCATTTGAAAATATTAATTTTATCTGATTTTATTTATCCTATTTTTCCTCAAGTGTTCAATCAGTTTAATACCTGATAAGAACAAATACTACACTTGATCTTAGCCAAAAGGCAGAGAAATGATCAATAGAAATTTTAAACAAACAAGATGTCAGTGCTGGATATCTTTCTGTGTCCTGAAGCCTGAGCAAATATAGATCACAAGATCTAGAGCATTCTCTCCTAAACATATAAAGTTCATATTGCAATCAGCCTAAGAAAAAATGTACAAAGCTGATGAAGGACGCAACAAAAGCAGAGAAAGAACAGTTATTTGCTCCTTTTAGGGCTCCTGAGCTCCTCCTCAATAAAACTTTTGCCATTTATCTAATGATAAAGAATGGAAATTCAGGGAAGACAAAAAAATTACAGCATACCAATTCCCTTATTTAAGTAATTATGTATTACTATTTCAATGTAATAGTTGAGGAAACTGAGACTAATATCTACCTTGTCGTTTGGTGGCAAATCATGATTTTAATCTAGTTCTCCTTTTCTTCTGAACTCCCTGCTCTTCACATTGTTCTGCTTTTTTATCTCGCAAGTGCTTAGTAACCTAAAGTAATGTTTGCTTCACATTTAAAGGAAATTTTTGAATTCTCCATCTATATGTCAATTCTAAGTTTGAGGGAAAATAATTTAAAAAATTGTTTTTTCCACCCTAGCTGGTGTGGCTCAGTTGGTTGGGCATCTTTCCACCAACCAAAAGGTTGTGGGTGGGATTCCCAGTCAGGGTGCATGTCTGGGTTGGGGGTTTGGTCCCAAGTTGGGGCACATGCAGGAGACAACCAATTGACGGTTCTCTCCCTCTCTTTCTTCATTCCTCTCTACTGTCTCTAGAATCAATAAAAAAATAGTTTTTTCCTGAAAGTATGTTTTAATTATAAATCATAAAAACATGTTTTTATGTGTTAAAAACAAATGACATAAAAATTAAAAATATACATATAGGTGTATATGTGTAGTACATATGTGAATATGTGTATATGCATATATTTTTTTCATATCATTCTTAAAATACCAACCACTACCCCTATTGGAATACTCTATACTGTGCCACAATACCATATATGGTTTTTTTGTTTATACAGAAGCCAAGTTGTAATGATAACTGATAAGTAAATCATAGTTTATATTAACTTTAAGAAACTGTAGTCTGCTCAAATTCATAGATTATTTTCCTTTTATCAAATACAGTTGTAACCTCTCTAAAATCCAAAATTGGAAAAAAAGCCTTTAAATAATTTTTAAATATAATTTATTTAAATCATTTTTAAATAAAATCATTTTAAATAAAGTTAAAATGTTACATATAATTTTATATTTAAATAATTTTTAAATATTTTAAATATAATTTTATTTATATCAACACTATTTTTTACTGATTACCACGGGAGTTTTGACCTGCTCTGTTTCCGACCTGGGCTGGTTCACCCCTCCTTAGGCAACCTGGTGGCTCCCCACTCCCAGGAGGTTACAATACTGACACCAAACTTAGAGCAGACACCCCATCAGCAGAGTGCACTGCAGCCCAGAACTCCTGGATTCAAGTGATCCTCCTGCCTCAGCCTATTGAGTAGCTGGGACTACAGGTGTGCACCATTGTGCCCATCTTTAAATCAACACTATTTTTTAAAATTTTGATAGAATTGACATACAATATATTAATCTCAGGTGTCCAACATAGTGATTTTATATATTTACATACTGCAAAGTGATAATCACAAGAAGTCTAGTTAACATCCATCATTATACATAGTTACAATTCATTGTGATTAGAACCTTTAAGATCTACTATCTTAACAACTTTCAAATATCTGGTACTATATTATTAATTATAGTCTTCATGTAGTACATTATATCCCCATGACTTATTAACTTTATAACTGGAAGTTTGTACCTTTTGGCCACCTTCTCCCATTAAACCTACTCTACACCTCACCTTTGGCAACCACCAATCTCTTCTCTGGATCTAGTTCTTTTTTTTTTTTAGATTCCACATAAAAGTGATATCAAACAGTATTTGTCTTTCTCTGTCTCATTTTACTAGCATAATGCCCTTCGGGTCTACAAACAATGCCATTCCTTCACCTTGAACTAGTCCTAAGACAATAAACAAACATTGCACATTATTAACTAATAGCCAGTAAGATGTTATATAATCAACTTATAATCAAGAAAGTCCATTTTATCCTTAGAAAATTTGTGTACTGCTCATCACATGAATTTAGCTGTAAATGATTTCTGATTATAATGTATTTCAGTAGCTGGCCAATTTACATTAATAAGCATATGCTTGGGGGAAGGTATTGTTTCCTGAGCAAAAGAGAAAAGACTCTTCTGTGAAAGTCAGACTGTGTTAAGCTGCTAAAATGATCTCTACTGCTCTGGTCTCTGAAGAGTGGGGATATGAGATTCCTAACATCCTCTCAAAGCTTCCTGAAATCTCAGCAGCATTGCATCTAAAAACACTTTCCTTTTTATTCTTCTTTATTTCTATAAGATTCTTGCTTTTTTGTTTTATTTTCTTTAAAGATATTTCTCCTATCCCTTTACCCTTCTAGTTGTATACTTTTTGCATTACCTATTTAAAGAAAAAGTGAAAGAATAAAAAGAAACCTCTCCATAACATTACGTAAGAAGAGTAGATGCCAGGAAACAACTGTACTTGAACAACAATTAAAAAAAAAAAGGAAGAAAGCCTGTGGAGCATACTAGGTTCTACGCCCCATAGTTCACTGTGCAGACGGAATGAAATAAGTGCTTTGATGGTCTATTTTCATTTGACTTGAAAAGTGGAATTTTTTGAAGGAAGAAGTTCTATTGCATAATGAGAACACAGCGGCTACTTTTTTCTTTTCACTTGAATTTTTAACTTTTTAAAAAGGCTTTGAAATGTAAAAATAGGTAATTTCTTACACAAAAGAAAATGTGTTACAGTCATACCATACATATTAATTATTTGACAGTAACTCTAATTTACCATGTAATCTGCACTCTTTTTTACTTATTTTGTAAATTACCTCTACTTCCAGAACCAAAATTTTTTTTTCAGTTCTCCCTTTTATTTTCTCTAATAATAGAGGCTGGCTCCATTTAACTAGGTAAAATTAATCCCTTCTGTATTACTAGATGCCCCCTAAATAACACTTTTTCTCATTCTTTAGACTGTAATGGTCAAAAAAATCTATTTTCTTTTTCAGCAGCACCTCAAGAATATGAATTAACTCACTCAAAATGACTTGCGAGTGGTTTTCTTCTTTCTCCCTGGAAGGATGTATCAACTAATTAGCACTAAAGTTCTACTGTTTGTGAAAGCTTGGAAATTTCTAGTTTAGCATAAACAGTATCTTATAGACAAACCTTCCTATCTGTCAGAATGAAGTTTCTTTAAGTGTCTTCCCGACATGTTCATGTATGGTGCCCAATTAAAATATATTGAAAAGTTAAAATTCATTTTTCAGGTCTTAAGGCATTCTGAAGGTGATCTGCCTGTTTCCCAAGCTACTTCCTTCATCCGAACTCTAATTCCTATATCCATTTTATATAAAATGTGTACTTTAATTTAGAAAATTATTTTATATCTAGTAGATAAATGCATGCTTCTGCTAAACTTTATGAGCCTTTTAAAAGGGATCATTAGCATCATTTGTAATATAAGACTATTAATTACCATTTTAAAATTAATCTAAATGTGTTTGCAACTGCAATTCAATATGCATTTTTCTAACTAAAACTCACGAGCTGAGCTAATCATAGCTCATCATAATTATAAGCCAAGTTTTATTTCTGATACATCATTCATAATCACTTTAATTAGTTGTATCCAATGTAAATATTATTACATTTTGTGTATTTTCAGCAACATATACCAATAAAATTTCTGTACACTTTTTGCACAAAGACAAAATGCAGATATTTCTCTAATTATGAATTCTATTGCTACTCTTGAATTGATTAAACCAAAACATCACACAATCATTCATGTTCTGTGACAATTTCAGTTACTTGATATTGAGAATACTGAGGTAACACAAAAATATGTATTTCTCCTCTATACAATATGTGTCTGAGTGAGCATTTTTTATTTGCCACTCAGCAGTTCTGTGATACATAATTCATTCTCTGTGTCCCATCAATTCCCATATAGATTTGCTATGACCAGATTTATGATATGAGTTTAATGGCTTCTAGAAGCTAGCTTGCCAAGGCCATGATTTTTGGAATGTTTTCATGGGAATTTTATACTCCCTGACCACCTACTGATATATTGGAAAATATAGTCTGGATCAAGTTTATTTCTTGACAAGTGGAAAGGAACAATATAGAGTAATGGCAAAAGATATAAAAATTTATTCCTTAGTCATTTGGAAAAAATATCTCAATTGAATCAAAGGTAAAATAGAGATTAGGGAAAACCTTGGAGATCCTCATTAACTTATGATACTGCCAAGATGTAAAGATGGTCAATAGAAATAGATAATTGAAAAATTCTGCTCCCCTGACTTTATAAAATGTACTTCTCTTTTATAATTTCACCTCAATTGTTCACATAACAGAGGGTATAGTAGGTCCCCGATTTGATTTTTTAATGGTCTTTGTGTATATGTTTATGCATATATGCACTTGTTTGCATGTGCCTTGTAGATACATCCAAAAGCTGAAGTTTCAAGAATACGAAACCAGGATATGATTCCCCAGTAGCTCTAAATTTCCTCAAAGGAAGTGGACTGAGGATATGGATAGAGGTGCTACCAGAGAGACCTGATTTGCTAATATACACATCATTACAACTTTATTCTTTAACTTATCGGTACCATATGTTTTGGGATCTTACTCTTTTTTAATTTCAAATTGCTTATGATCATAATTTTAGCTATTACATGATGTCATAAGTATAATTAAGCTCTGATCTAGAAAATAACTTCAGGAACTTTATTTTGACTCAGACTGTACATTTTGTGCATTGCAAAATTCTGTTTGACAAGTATAGATCCAGCTGGTCCTTATGAGCATGTATTGCATTTATGCTTTTGCTTTCTTCCTATTTACAAACATTTCCCTGATGTCACTTGCAAAGTTTTCATTAATCACTAGTCACACACCTCCCTACCAGTTCCAGCAACTGAATTTTAAACTCTACATCCATATGTAATATTTACAATACATATCTTGTAATCATTCCATCATAATCACCAACTTAAATGTATAAAGAATTTATAGATTTTTCCTAATCAAAATTCTCTAAATTATTAAAATAGGGATTTTTACTCCTTCATTTTAAAGCATTACAGGCATTTAAAGGCATTACAATCCTTAGGTTATTAAAGCATAAATTAAAAATTAGGTTACACAATTTGTTCAAATAATTTTTTCAATTAATCATGTGACTACTAGGAAGGAATGCTAAGGGTATAAGCCAAGCAGGCAAGCCCTTTCTCTCCATCTAATGCACTTTCTTATCCAATACGTACACATTATTAGCTTCACATATAATGTGACATGTCCTTGACATTGAATGCCATTCAAAATAGGGGTTGTGGGAAGGACAATTAAGTCCACCGTGACTTAAATTCTTAAAAAAAAATCACAGTTAGTGGCTTAATGTTGACATCAAAGTACTCTTTAATCTATAATTGAATCAAAATTCTACCTGAGCTTCTGGACATCCACTGTCTCCTCACATAGATCTTGAGAATGATTCTTTTCTGATGTCTACCCTTCAGATTTCTTGGAGCAGATTTTTTTACTCAAGCATTACTTACATCAGCATATGTATTTTCTGCACATCTCCTCGAGCCATTCCATCTGTATCACTCTTGTCAAAGGCATCCGTGCACCAGGTGCTAGAGAGGGAATAGTGAAAAACACTTTGAATTTGATGTTAGGTCTCTTGTTTGCTGATGGTGTTAACCCAGTAGCAGCAGTTTTAAAGGAGAGAAAGATGTTACTGAGAGAGGGTAGAAGAATGCCAGGAGGAAAAACATGGCACGTACATTGTAGATAGACCTGCAGAGTCAGAGACACTGCCTTTCTCCCTGAGTAGTTTCATTATTGTGGCATTTCTTCTTACCACTATGTGCCTGTCCATAATATTGCACTATTTCTGCTCTTACTACATTTTCCCTGGTGTTAATAACTGGATTATCCATTTACAAATTTCCATGTAAAATTAATAGTAATTATTAGAGTTTATTTAACATTTCAAAGGGCATGCTTCTATAGTGCTTATAGCAATTGTACTAACCAAAGTTTCTTCTATCCAACAGCTCCAGATGGACCTAATTTTTCCTATATTTTATTTTGAAGAATCTTAAAAGAAATCTTAGGAGGTGTTATAAAGAAATCTTTAAGTTTCCAGACCTTAAAAGTAAACACAAGTACATCCCACAAGGCAATTTTAGAAAATTACATATTCTGAGTGTCAATTCACATGCTGTCAACCGCAGCGAGTTTTCAAAATATTGCATATGTTCTTTTCTAGTAAGAAATACACTGACATTAAAGTCATGTCAGACTCTCCACGACGATAACAAGCAAAAATACCAGGTAATTCAGTTCTTTGGCATAAAATGATAAATGAGTCATGCTGAAAAGTGGGCAGTTATATCACATAAAAGATAACTACTAAAAGCTTTTCAAATAGCCATCTGACTCAAGCCAAGTAGGTGGTCAGCATGCTGGTTTGGCAGGATGCATGGCTGATTGCCAGAGTGTTTTGAGCAGAGCAGCTATTCATTTCACCTGCAAAATCGGTAGTTCACTTTGACATTGCACACAGTGAAAAACAAGTCAATGGCTATTTTTAGGCTAAACTAATAAAGAGAGACAGAGGGACTACAAGTAAAATAATAGTTTTTTTCTTGGTGGAGTACACCTTAACACACACGGTTTCTGTTCTATGACCTTTTATTATTCAATGTGTGCTTTTTGATTTAAATTTCATCAGGCAAATGGGATGTAGCTTTGTGTGCTATTATTACAACCACTTTGAGTTCTGGTGAGGTTTCAGGGCTGCTATAAATTATATCTTTCTTAAACATATTTATATTATTTTTTATGTACTTGTACATGGATTTAGTGTTCTTTGCATTTAAACCAATGCATTTTATTTAATTCTTATTAAGAGTTATATACACATATATCTATACTTATTAGTAAACAGAACATAGGATGAGGAAATGATATATAAAGTAGAAACATAGTAAATGTTTTCTATTAATAATTTAAAACATTGTAGCACATACATATATTTATATGTGTATGTGTATACATATATACACATTTTTGAAAATTATAGATGTAAAACAAAGTAGCAAGATTGAAGCAATATTTAAAATACATTTTAGAAGTTTAAGAGATAACTTGTTGATAAATAATAAAAGTAAATTGCACATTACACATAAATGTAATTAGTATAAAACACATATACAAAAATAATAATTGATAGTGCAAATGATTCCTTTTCCTATTTAGAATGTATATGTGTGTTGGTGTGTGTAACTCATATATATTAATATAAACTATTACTAGCTTTTATATTTTACTACATATTTATATAGTACATGTAATAAACAAATATATATTGAAATGTAAATTCTAATGTTCCTCAGACTTACCTGCCAAATTTGTTTTAATGAGTATAGTATATACTTTTAATACACACTTGCAGAAGAATGGCAACATTTGTCTTTTCAAAAAGATATTTATAAAGCTTACATATGAATGAGGAGGAGATTTAACCAATTAATACAGATAATTTAGAAATTCACTATGTTTCTATATACATATATTTGGTTTGGTTATTTCATTTAAATTATTGTTTTTCTCAAATGGAAAGCTTAAGGCAATACAAATTATTAAGTTTTCACAAACAGAAAGTTCAGGCAACCTACTTGTAATTTTGCAGCAGATGCAAACAGTACCCAAAGTATCTGTTTATTTGTATGTATCTCTGTGAAGTTCATATTGCATAGACTATTAGATGTTTACAAGAATAGAACATTAAAAAAATAAAATTCACTTATGAATAAGTGTCAAGTCAGTGCCATTGATTCCAGTAAAAAATAAAAGTGCTAATTTAATCAATAGCAGAGACCTTATGCTATCTGTGCTTTAACTTAAGAAAGTCTTTCAAAAGACAGGTGGAACATAATCTCCCACATGTAAAACCTTTTGGAAGGCATGCCTTTATTTATTACAACCTCAAATAAATAGAGTGCAACCTTATGGCTTTTTGACTAATAAGAGTATATACTAAAAGAATAATTATCAATAATCCTAGTGAACATATTGTTATATTTGTACCAGAAATGAGGTATAGTGTGGAAGAAAATGCAACTTACCAAGGAAAATACCGTAAAAATTGAAATCTTAGGCAAAATTTACAATGGCTCAATTGCATTAATTCCAAAAAAATTTATGATCAGTTTTTTTCCTTGAACCTAGCCATTACCTTTACTCACTTTTCTCTTAATCACTAAAAATTAATATTATCATGTTATTCTGGTTTATTGGCATTAAAAGCATGTATATACACATGTATACACATGTTTTTAATAAAAGAAATATACATTTCTTCTATTACAGGAATATATGCATAATTTGATAAACCTTTATTGCTATTAATTCTTATGTACTAATTATTCTGTAGCAGTTTTGGGGGATAGAGTAGCAGTAGATCTTTAAAAAAAAGGATGGCATTAAACAAAGTTCTTGTTTGAATAAAACTGCACTCCAAAGGAATATGCTGTATGATACATATCAGTTTTTCTTATTAAATGAAAAAAAAAGTCATGTGATGAGTTAATTGATAGCTTGCTAAGTGTTACTTCTGATTATATTAGGAAGTGTTGGAATACAACATGACCCTACTTTAGCAGTGATGATTGTCAAAGAAGTATAATTGATTTATGTTTCAGCCGAAGCTAAACATAATCAATACCGCACAGCTCTAGGGGAGATGTTTCTAATGGTTTACCATTTTAGAGTCACCCAGGAAATAACGTTCACAGATGATCAACATGGTCAAACAAGATCAGTCCATCTATATTGTTGTGGACCAAATTTGGGGGTCTCGCAATTTAATTTGGGAGGAATCATTTTTGCTTCATTATTCCTAGCAAAAATAAACATTCTACAAAACTCACATATGTAGATTGACCATTAATTAAATGCTTTTGTTGTTTTCATAGGAAAATTTTACACATATATTATTTAAATTATAAAATAATATAAAATATTATGTTATAATTCAACAGGAATTCTTTAATCAGAATAATGTGGTTTACAAGGAAAATTTTGTACAATTTTTTTTCCCATTTACTTTATCCAAAAGTCAGCTTTAGATTTTGCCTAGCTTCACAGTTTTCCCAAATGGCTGGAGGTGATGCAATAATTTTGTTAAAGTTACTGTCTGTTTATTCTCCAGACTTGAAAGGCAATGTAGAGGTTTGAGCAGAATATGTAAAATAGCAATGTATGGCTTAAAAGAACTGTCAGACATTGATTTTTGAAACATGGACTTGACATGAATCAAATAGTGCTTTGAAATGCTTTTAAAGAAGTATTACGCAGTCATTCTATTCCTTTGGAAACTGTTTTACAAAATCAAAATTAATACTTCACAAATATTGCTATCAGCTAATTAAGCTGTGGGAGAGAAACTTTGGTAACATATACATGGTAATATGGCACATTTTAAAACACTTTACAGGATATTCAACATACCAAAATATTCCAGGTCAAAGATATCCTTTCTAATGAATGTTTTCCTTAAAGTTGTTCCTGGATGTGCTTCATGTTTTGTGAAAAACGTAATGATGCATTAGTAAGCCGTTTCTGAGTTTGCAGTTGCATAAACCCAGTTCAAACTGGCTAAACAAACATGGGAATGTAGTTGATTTATGTAGCAGAAAAATCAGGGAATAGTTATATCTAGGGAATCAAATAATGTTTTCAAGAGTGTGCCTTCCTGTTTTCCTGGTTCTCCTTTTTTTAGTATAATCTAGAATGATCTCTCCAGTTTTGCCCCTGCTTCATACTCCCAGTGATCTACACTTACATCATATTTATAATGCAAAACCTTAGTGAAAAGAGCACCACCCTCTTTCCTTGTCCCAGGTTCCATTTCCATCTAAAAAAGTACATATATATATGTATTCATATAAAGACATATGTATGTATATATCACACATATCATATACATGTATTTAGACATATACATATACATTTATACACACATGTACATGTATATATGTCTATATGTATGTGCACACACATACGGTTCTTATTTGAGCCATGTACTAATGCCAGCCTGTGTTCTGTATCATATTTGTGCTATGATAGGGGGAAGTGGTTCATGTGTTTGATGACCTGGAATAGATAAATATGGGAAAATATATGGGGCACAGATTTAAAAAATAGTTCAAATCATCTGGAATAACAACAATGCATTCCATTTCACCAGAATACTTCTGACACTACTAAAGTTTTTCCACTCAACTAATCCCTCTCAGAATTGCTTTTTCTTGAATACTATTTTCTTGCTAACATAAAGTATAAAATAACTGTGCACACTTTTTAGTGTCAAACATTCTCCTATTGGTTTATTTTTCTATTATTTTTCTTTCTTTGTAAACCTCTATGCTTTCTTTATCCTTTATATATTTTTGTTTTATTCTTCACATATTTAGCTAGTTATTCACTAACACATCTGTATTTCAACTCCCTCTTTCTAAATTATCATTTCTTAATCTCATAGTAATCTAAAATTTAAATATTAACAATTATTAAAGAAAATATTTGGTTGTACTTTCTCCAATCCTGATAAAAATCCAAAAACTAATTATTTTGAATAAGAATGCCATCTCTTATGAAAAGGAATAGACACTTTCTTTTTCTACCCACACATTCTAGCAAAGTGACAAATACTTATCAGATAAATGGCAGGTATACTTGGTATACTGAGCTTTTGATGAGCATTCTTTTATTAAAGACTAGCTTATATAAAAGGCAAATCACAAAATAACAAGTAAAAACTAATAGAGTCATGTGATTACATTGGTGAATCAATGATATAAAGACATTTATAGTATGTTTTCTTGCTATGTCTCAGCTCTGTGTAGAGGTTTCATGCCTTGCACACAGAGAAGATCAACATAAGCAGCTCTAGTTTACATTGTACTTATAACTCCTGACTTCTAGGCAAGACCAGTTTTGTTCCAATATCCCCATACAAAAGATTTCCCCCAAAATGTGACTGTATAAAATGCCAGCTTTGGCTAATGCAACATTTTGAGGATTTTGTTTTCTTCTCAGTATCTCACCTATACCGTCACCAATACAAACTAACATAAATATTTACAACAGCCCTCCCAATAGAAAAGTATAATTCTGAGTGGACTGTTTCCCCATGTTGCAGTGTTGCAGCTCAGACTTCAGTCTGAAACGGAACTGCACGGCTACCTAGGAAATAATTAGGTATTGGCTCTTGCCAGACCTCAACCTCTATACCTAATTCATGGATGCAGGGACAGTATCTA
Organism: Tonatia bakeri; assembly: GCA_004024845.1. Classification (NCBI taxonomy): domain Eukaryota; kingdom Metazoa; phylum Chordata; class Mammalia; order Chiroptera; family Phyllostomidae; genus Tonatia; species Tonatia bakeri. Next base: position 128,845 of record PVIA01004228.1, read on the forward strand.
TTTGAAATTATTCTGGGTTCTTTTACCATGTGAAAATCATTCTCTGACTCAAGTATTGGTCCCCATTCAGTGCCTCCATCAATTTTTAATGTAGCGGATGAGAGAGTGAGATGGATTGATGATAGTATATTGTGTCCTGGGATAGATAGTGCTTTCAGGCAAAGAAATGGTTCTAGGAACAATAAAAGCTAATTATGTGGAAGCTTCATCTTGTGCTATAAACAGTGATATGGATTTCACTTCAATCTAAAAACAAGTTCTGTGGGAAGTGTCAGCTCCATTTAACAAAGGAAACTAAATTTGGGGGAGGTTATAATTTCCTGTGGATTGGAAAGAAGATGAAGATTTGAATTTAGTTTTGCCTAAATACAAAAACAATGTTTATAATTAGCATCTCATCCTACCTTATATATAACAATTATTTTTTCTCAACTTCATTTGATAAGAAATAAGAACTAAAGGGCCCTGGCTGGTATGGCTCAGCTGATTGAGTGCCAGTCTGTGAGAACCGAGGGTCTCCAGTTCAATTCCCAGTCAGGGCACATGCAAGGGTTGCAGGCCAGGTTCCCAGTGGGCGCACTTGGGAGACAACCACACATTGATGTTCCTCTCCCTCTTTTTCTCTCTCCCTTACCCTCTCTCCAAGAATTAATAAATAAAATCTTTTTAAAAAGAGCTAAAGAGAGAGAATAATTTTCCAGGGTAGACATTCTTATTCTAACAATCAGATAACAGGGCAATCTCAATATTACATTAGCCAACAGTGCCTCAGAATGTAGGAGCTCACAGGGTGCAAAAATTTGCTTGGGAAATATGCTCATGAATGCATCCAGTGCTATGACTGAGAGAAAAATTGCTGAAGAATCTAAATAAAAAGATAAGTCAGAAACAATGGTAGTTGGAAAACTACATACCTAGCAGGATCTTGATTCAAGAATGAGAAAAAAGCCCTGGCTGGCGTAGCTCAGTGGATTGAGCGCGGGCTGCGACCAGGCATCGCAGGTTCGATTCCCAGTCAGGGCACATGCCTAGGTTGCAGGCTATGTCCCCCAGCAACCGCACATTGATGTTTCTCTCTCTCTCTCTCTCTCTCTCTCTCCCCCTCTACCTTCCCTCTCTAAAAATAAATAAATAAAATCTTTAAAAAAAAGAAAAAAAAACAGTAACTAACAAATTTAAAAAAAAAGAATGAGAAAAAAAATGAATACTGCAAATGAAAATTTCTTCAGCAAATTCAAATATATAGTAAATTGAGGATGAGCAGAAAAGTCTATTTCTGTTTGTTCTAGAACATTAAACAATTTTAGAAAATATCTCCACTTAGAACAATTGGTATTTATCAAACAAATGGTACCATTTACATTAAATATGTAAATGTAAATATCTTTAGGAAAGGTTCTGACTATGGTGGCTTATCTGTGATGTTAAAATTTCTAAAATGGGATAAAATTGTTATCACTTTTATAATTAAAATAATTTCCAAGTGAATAAAGTACTTAACATAAGACTTGCCATATTTGCAGAGCTTTTAAAAAAAGAAATGTTATTAAAAATCTACTTTAAGAGCATTTCTGTTCAGATTCAGATTTTTTTTGTAATAGCACAAAGTAAATGTCAAGGGAAGGGAAAGAGTAATAGCTTTTCCCCCAAAAGGCTGTTATAAAGCTGAACAAAATTGCAACCCCACCACCACCACTAAATTGAAAATAATAAATAAATAGATGAATGAATAGGTAAATAAATCATAACGCTCTGAAGACTGACTGAAAATACAACCTAAGATGACTATAGATTTGCAGAATCCTAGAATTTGGGGTAAGAATGTTGTGTATCTGTAATGTTTGACCTGAGCTGCTCCCATCTCCCCAATAACCCCTTTCCAGTTACCCACTCCCAGTTTGATTGACAGGGATGTTTCCCCAGGTTAGTGCAGGTCATGGTAACTGGCAGCCAGCCTCTTATCTGCTGTGGTTGAAGGAGTTTCTTTATTTGGAGCATGGGGCTAAGATCATCCCCAGTAACATTACCTATAAAAGTGAAAAAGTTTTCAGAAGCAGGTGAGTAAGGGAAGACAAAAAGTTTACATCTGCTAGACTGGGGTTGTGGTCATGGTTGAAACACATTCCTGGTTGTGGCTATGGACATCCAAAGGAGAGGTCAGAAGACCAAGCCCTAACTAACCATGAATTTTGAATGTACTCCCCAACCCTCACGCAGATTCATTGGCAGTTGGTCAACTTTATTGGCTCTTGGCTCTTTGTACGCAACCTCTGTCCAATCACTGGCTGGTCACTAAGCTATGTAGACACAGGGATAACCATTAGGAAGAAAGCCAGTTTTAAAAATAAGAAAAAAATATTCAAGTAAAACTTGAGCAGAGACAGTAGGGGCTGCCGGCTGTTATTGTAATCTATAGTAATTAAAACAATGTGAATAGACCCATTGTTCTATGGTGCAGGATGGAAGACTCAAAAATTGATTCACACATACATGAAAAATTTATATATGACAGGAGAGACAATACAAATAAGTAAGGAAAGGACAATACAATAAAATATACTAAGATAATTTGTATAAAAATACTAAGATAATACATATTAAAATGTTATGAAAATAAATTTCCTGTCCACAAGAATTTTTAGGTAGTTTAAAAAGTTTCACCTAAAATATTAGCCCAAACTTTGTAGGAAAAAATGCAATATCTTATGTAAATGAAAATTGTTAGATTTATAATTCTATTGTACTAGATTTAGTAATCTCTTGGGATATATTTAAGCAAATAATGATCAAGTAGAGAGATATAGATATATTCATGTATACATGTGTACATATAAAATATGTACAAACCAGTCCCATAAAAATCAAACCAACACATTAAAAATATCAAGTAGAAAATGTTATCCAAGAGATATAAAGTGGCTCCCAGAAAACACAAATAACAAATTAATATATTAAAATATTCTATTTCACAGATAATAGTTGAAATGAAACCAAAAATCAACACGGATCCTAACAGCCCTATAATTTTGCAAAAATTTATAAAGTGTACCAACACCATAATCAACAAGGATGTGTATCAATGGAAATCTTATACACTGCTTGTGAAAATTTAAATTGGTATAATGAATTTTGAAATTACCGTTTAAGTTTGAAGATGCATATATTGTTCTATCCAATAAATTCATTCATTGGCTTTTTTAGGATATGAACAACCTATCATGTTATCATGCATCTTCTCCTACCAAAAGTGTATTAAACTAGAGATAAATTTTTTAAAAAACTGGACAACAAACAAACACATGGAGGCTACTAACATGTTAGTAAACAAAAAATGGGTCAACAATGAGGTTAAAGAAAAAAAAAGTTACTTAGAGAAAAATGAAAATGAACACACAACAACCAAAACCTGTGGAAAGAGCAAAAGCAGTCCTAAGAGACAAATTCATAGCAATACAGGTAACAAGCAAGAAACAACAAACAAGAAAAATATCAAATAAACAATTTAACTTTGTACTTCACTGTGGTACTGGATCTCAGACCACTCAGCTGAAGTCCCAGGGTATACCAAGTCTAGTTGCCACATGCTGGGTGCTTGAACACCTTTGTGGTGAGGAGGGGCTGTTGTCAGGGTGAGGATAGCAAATTTGTCAGGCTAAAACAGACTAAGACTTGGCCATGTGAACATAGGGCTCTGTGATTGTTGGGCATGCGAGGGAAAAGTGTTCCTCATTTTAGAGCCACACAATTTGTTCTGTCTCAGATTCTGCCTGAAGTAGGATCTTCTCAGGCTGTAAGTGTCAAGTGGATATGAAGAATGTGGTTTCCTTACCATTCAATATACACTACTGTCACAAGATAATATTTTAAATTTTTTTTTAAAGGAATGAATATGGAGACTTGGGCTTCAGTCAAGACAGAGTTGTAGGTAAATACAGCTCACCTCCCTGTACAACCACAGCAAAAAATAAATTACAAAAAAAAAACTGCCACCCAGAAGCATCAGAAAATCAAGCTGTATGGAATTCTGACAGCCAAGGAATTGAAGTTTTATTCATCCAGATGCATAGGAGAGGCAGAGACGTGTAGACACAGAGACATGAATGGGCAGTCCCACACCTACATGTGGTGGATAAAATTTGGGAGGGATACCTCTGAAGTGAGGGATCCTGAACCCACACCAGACCACTCAGCCCAGGGTTCCACTGCCTGGAACATAAATCCTCATAAGTTCTGGCTGTAAAAACCAGTGGAGGTTGGGCCTGCAGAATAAACTACAGAGTATCAGGCATCTCATTTTAAAGGGCCTGCAATAGACTTAGGACTTACCTAAACTCTCTCTCTGGGCTCCAGCCCAGGGAGACCAGCTGGAAGGGCACCAGTGGTTGCTGGGGGACAGCTTCCTCCCAGCAAAACTCCAGAGGCCAGACAGTGGCTATTTTCCCTTTTCCAAGTCATCCCCCATATAGATCCACAAAGCAGTGACACCATCACTGACACACCAACAACCTGGTTCACACGAGTTGCCCGGTCCTGGCAACTACATAAGTCTCCATCCCATTCATCTTATGGGTGCACTTTTTTACAACAGGTCAAGCCACTAAGACAAGGAGTCAAAGCAGTTCTATCTAATACATAGAAACAAACACAGAGAGGCTGCAAAATGAAGAGATAAGAATCATGGCTCAAATGAAAGAACAGATCAAACTCTAGAAAAAGAGCTAAAGGAAGTGGAGATAAGCAATCTGTCAGATGTGGAGTCCCAAGTACTGCTTATTAGGGTACTCAAGTAACTCATTGGGTACTTCAACAGCATAACAAACGGCTCAGGCAGAAATGAAGTTTAGACAAAGTGAAATAAAGAAAAATTTACAGGGACTCAACAGAGGAGTGGATGAAGCTGAGGATCAAATCAATGATTTGGAATATAAGGAGGAAAAAAACATTCAATCAGAACAACAAGAAGAAAAAAGAATACAGAAAAATTAGGATAGAGTAAAGAGCCTCTGGAACAACTCCAAATGTACCAATATTCGCATCATAGAGGTGCCAGGAGGAGAGGAGAAAGAGCAAAATATTGAAAACTTATTTGAAAATATAATGAAAGAAATATTTCTTAATTTGATGAAAGGAATAGACATAAAAGTCCAGGAAGCACAGGGAATCCCAAACAAGATGGGCCCAAAGAAAACCCCACCAAGACACATCATAATTAAAATGCCAAATGTTAAAGATAAAGAGAGAATTTTAAAAGCAGGAAGAGAAAAGCAGAGTTGCCTACAAAAAAATTCCCAAAGGCTGTCAGCTGATTTCTCCAAAGAAAACTTACAGGCAAGAAGGGGCTGGCAAGAAATACTCAAAGAGGTGAAAAAGCAATGACCTACAACCTAGACTATTCTATTCAGCAAATCTATCATTTAGATTCAAAAGACAGATACAGTGTTTCCAGAAAAGGTGAATCTAAAGGAGTTCATGATCACCAAACCATTATTATATGAAATGTTAAAGGGACTTATTTAAGAAAAAAAGGTGATCAAAACTATGAACATTAAAATGACAACAAACTTACAACTATCAACAATTGAATCTAAAAAACAAACTAAGCAAACAAAATAGAGATAGAGTCATAAATATGGAGACTATTTGGAGGGTTGTCAGTTTGGTGGGAGAAGGGGGAAAATGGGAGAAAAGAGGGAGGGATTAAGTAGTACAAATTGGTAGATACACAATAGACAGGGGCTTTTTAAGAGCAGTATAGGACACAGAGAAGCCAAATAACTTATATGCATGACCTATGGACACGAACTAAGCTGGGAGTTGTTGGAGCTGATGGGAGTTTCTGAGTGGAAGGGGACAAATCAGGGAAAATTGGGACAACTGGAATAGCATAATCAATAAAATATACAGAATCTGGCACAAACAACACCCCTCTTTTATTACAAAATTGTAAGCATGTAATTCTGTAACATAACAATATCACACTCAAGCACACCATATGACATTTTAGGTGAAATGTTCAAATTCAAACTATAAATTATTAGTCCTATATTATTGCCTTAACAACCACACTCAAACAGACATTACTTCTGCTGGACCCTGTGTTTAAAAAAAAAGAAACAAAATCAAATAAACAGTTCTTCTGTGTAAATAAATGTGGAAACTTGAACATGATCTACATGAGAAAAATAAAAGTTCATTGGGCCAATGAATGGACATATGTATAGATTTTTTTTAGAAGGATTTTTTTTAAAGAGGATTTTCATGGGCTCTGGAGATAAAGTTATTATGTTCTCCTCTGAGAAGAATGATCTTCTTTATTATTAATTAAGATGCAAAGTTTGCTGAGAAATGTTTGTTTTTCTAGAGATGATTTATGGTTGTCTCTTCTCAGTGGACAAGGATATTATAATTGGACTAAGCATTTCTCAAACAGGGTGAATTTTGTTAAGCAATATATTTTTAAAGGCCATCATCAGCATACCAATGTGAAAGCATCAATGATAAATTCCATTCACAGATATAACATTAGGAACATATGGCATTTACACTGGAAATACACAGAAAACTCATTTCTCTATTTTTTTACAACCTTGATAAAATTTGCAAAGTATTTTCTTGTTGCACTTTTTACCTATATTTTTGGCAACATTTATAGCACTGCTTGTCCGACTTTCTTAAATTAAGGGCAATTTTGATAATATAATACATCCATATGACAAACACACATATACACATGCAGACATAATTTTGAATATAATTTCAAAGTGTCCATGAACCAATAAGTCCAAATGTCAGCTTAAAATAAATGCTTTGCTGGATAAAATATGAAAATATGAAATATATATACAGTGTGTGTATATATATATATATACCATGTACATATATGTGTAATTGAGTAAGTATGTATACCAAATGTTTCAGCCAATATTTACTTTAAATTTGGATTATTAATTTAACTGTAAAGTATTCTCATGTGCTAAAGAGATTTATAGCTCTTGCAACTGATTAAAATCTGTCATTACACTAGAGAAAATGTGCTGAAAGTGAAACAACAACTCTAGGCATGTAGCGTGGTGTGCTTCAATCTCAGTACTGCTCTGTTTTGCAGAGTTCTGTAGAGACCAAAGTTCACTGGTCTCCAGAGCCTATACATAATATACAGCATCACACACAAATTTTATGTAGCTTCTGCTACTGCCATAAATTCTTATTTTATGTTTATTGTGTGAGACATTAGCGCAGTTAATGTTAATTTTCACTGCACATGAAGAGAAAAGAAAAATGCTGGTAATAATCTGCTGAATGATGGTATCTCATGAAGAATTTTTAAGTTACAAAAATGCTTTTTTTTTAGATCTATTACTCTTGGAGAGTTTTTTGGCATCACACAGATTCTGTAAATTCCCACTCAAAGCTTATATTTTTCATCTTTTAAATAATACTTTTGTCACATCCTACAGCATTTCTCACTTTCTTTCTGACATCACGGAACAAAGAGAAAACCCGTATAAAGACTGATAAGCAGGCTGTATACAGCATTCTACTCTTAAGACAATGATGCCCAGGGACCATAACCTGTTAAAGACTTTTGAAGTCATGTGCCTTTTCCTTTATCTAAAATTTTAAAGGATTAAGTGTGAAAATACTCAAAGGGTAGATCTTTGATGATCAAACCCAAGGCCAAAATTTTACTATTATATTTGTTATTATACTTGTTACATGTCATTGAGAAAGTAAACCTTGTCATTGAGTATTGAAATAACATGTTCTTAATTCAAAACAATTCTTAGTAATTTATAAGAAAATGATTTCTGCACTTGTATTTTAGACCAGATCTACTTGACTGACAGCATGCATTCCCAAACATAACAGTGGAGAAATATCATCTTTTTTTCAGTTACAGGTAATGTATTCAAGCTCAATTCTTTAGAAATTAGGGATCTAAATTTTTTTATGAGCATTACACCTGCTACAGTATGAAGTGCAAGGTATACCTGTTTGTGATTCTAGACTATGGTACCTTAATGAGATGTTATTTTCTAGCTTAATTTTCTCCTCATGGAGCTATGACTATTGCTGAAAAACCTCCTTAAACAAATTATATAAGCAGTCTTCATTTTATAGTTCTTGTCAGTACATCCTGTATCTGAGTTATCTTTTCTTTTCTGTGCTTTGTCTAAGGCCACTAACACTAATATATTTTACACATTTTAGTTACCAAGTTCCAGGGTTGCTTATCATTACAGGCATGGGTTCCCATAATCTCCTCAGGCTTAAGTTCTTCCCTTGTCATACCTTAGCAGAGACTGTTTACTACCCACTTCTACAGTCCAAAGTCTCCAGCCCCCGGACCCTCCTTAGATCTCCATTTTGCTGTATCTTCTGCATGTAAACGATCTCTGTGCCATCAATTTTGGTTTATTTTCAGACTTCCTTTGTGGATAGGAACCAGCACTTCCCAAGGCTGTATAAAATTTAAAGGAAATATGTGGGTCCTCTCATGAAAAAATGTGAGACATTGTAAGCAAGATGTCTCCAGCAACCTAAGCAATGATTCCTTATATTCCCTCTGTCATTCGCTCCGCCCCCTCCAACCCTAAGTTTTCCATTTCTGCTTATCTCTGCATGTCTAACTCTGTACTGTGTTTCTCTTTGGCAAACTATTTTCTTTGCATAATAAGCAACTTGGTCTTATTTTTTATATCTTTTCTAGCTCTAATTCAGCATGAACTTACTAGTTAAGTACCTATAACTAATTGGTAATCACATGTCTCTCAGAAGAATTTTTCAAGAAAACGAATGTCTGTTCGTTCATTGATGGATTCTCTGCAGTCCTGACCCAATCAGTGGTACCTTGGACAGTCCGTTACCGTATAGAAATACTCTTAAGGCACTTCTTTGGCAAGTGTTTTGGCTGACAAAATGATCTTAAGGAATGAGACATGAACAGAAACTGCAAAACATGTTTATTCCAGCTCTACTTATGCAGACATTTCAATTTTCATTCCAGTGATAACAATATTCAGCGTTAACTCCCATCAGATTTTGGCATTAATTTTGTTATATGCTTAAGTTTTTTTATAAACAGTATTACTTAGGCATAACTCATATGCCTTACAGGTCACCCTTCTAAAGGATACTACTCAGTATTTTTTACTGTGTTCACAGACTTCTGAAACTGTCACCACAATCTAATTTAAACATTTTTGCTCCCCTTGTATGAAATGACATATCACTGTTTGGCAGTTCCTGAAGAAATTAAACATAGAGTTAGCATGCTTTCAAGTTACATTCATGTTGTAGCATGTTTTGCTTCTTCATATTTTTATTGACAAATCATTTTCATTGTAGAGATACCTCACATTTTATTCATTGATTTGATAGACATTTAAGTTGTTTCCATTTTTGGCTAATTTGAATGATGCCACTTTGGTCTTTTAGTACAAATATTGAGGTGGATATATATTTTTATTTTGGTGGGAGTATATAATTAGAAGTTGAATTACTGGATCACATTGTAACTCTGACCATGGTCCTGCTTGGTGGTGGTTGTTTTTGGTGTTTGCTTTGTCATTTGTTTATTTGTTAAGTAGCTTTACCAAGTTAATTCAATGAAGTCAATTATCATCACAGCATGCATTCACTGATGTTAGAAATACTGCCCCGCCCCCGCCTTCACACACACACACACACACACACACACACACACTTTTTCATTATTTTTTATGCAGTTATCACTATTCAGGTAATTTATTTTTGGCCTTATCTTTGGCCAGAAACTTTCAACTTTATAGCTCTCTCTTAGTATCTGAAAGGGCACAGCTTTGGTCATTTAAGCAATCTTCTAGACTTTCACGGCTATGCACAATTTTATATTTAAGTCTGTCATCCTAAGAGTTGCCCTTAGTGGCTAATAGTTCAGACAGTGAGCAGAGGAGCCTTAAGCCCCTTGTACTAAGGAGGCTCCTGCTCTGTGTTGGTGGGTTTGCGTGCCTCCACGTCTGCCCATACATCCTTTTCTGAAGTTCCTAAGTAGGTGCAACCCAGAATGTTTACACAGCCTACAGATCCCCGGGGTTGACTGTGATATCAGGAGTTGTTGGCTATTTCTTTCCCTGGTTCTTTCTGTTAAACTACTAGCTACTCTGCCGTTGGACTTACATCACGTGACTTCTCTAGACTGCTCTCCACCAAGCTCTCCATTGTTTCAGACAACACCTTAGGCATGGAGTTTCCGTTTCTCTGGCTTAAACTGTCAGCCGCTTCACCCTGAAATGAATAATCTGTGTCTTATAGTCTGCTTTCTTCCTAAGTAGTACCCTTTGCCTTTGCACTGGAGCTGTGGGGTGGGTACCCCATTTTCTTGGAGTGACACTCTTGTTCTATGACTAAGTGTCTGGGAAAAGGGGGTTAGTAGCCTGAGGTCGTTTTGGCTTACCTGTTCCAGAATGAAACCTTCACTCAATGCACATGTTGAGGAAGGGCCAATCAGAGTCTCAGTGTTCGTGATTTGTATTAGAAAGGTAGATTTCAGGTAAAGAGATATGTGACCAGACTTCACGTTGAATAACAGCTGTTTTCTGAATTTCCACAATTTTTCTATCTTATGATAGGATCTTTAAAAATGGTTTATAATTGTTTAATATCTTATGGTTTACAAAAATGTCATAAAATAACTATATCTTTGAATACCCATAGACTACTATTAAGTAGAATAATACCTTCATTTTAAAAGTGAGAAAAGATATATATGAACTAGTTTGCCTAAAACCATTTGAATAGAAACTGCCGTGAATTAAAATATGAAGTTTTCTATATCCAAGACCTGTTTATTTTTGTACACTATAATTTTATTCATGCTGAAAAACTACAGATAGCATATTAGATGATAATATGCAATAAAAATATGTGCTCAATAAATGTTATGATAGACTGTCATCTTTTGATTAATAATCATTTCATGGGTCTTTTGCTTTCTAATATGTCTGACTTTAAGAAAGAAGAACAGTCATATTTGATATGATCCTGTGCTCTTTTACTTCATATCAAATTCAAATAAAATGAGGAAATTACAGCATGAAATATGTTACTAGTTTCAAGGTAGACCCCTTTCACCTTTGAAAATGTTATCATTTTTAAAAAGAGAGAGACCAGATTTAATACTTTGAAGGTACATTTTTTTCCCTTAACTCTGTGAATAGTGTCATCAGAGAAAAGTCTGAATGCTGATTAAACACAAAAGCAGCTGAAGTATGACTTTGGGCTTTCACAGATCATTTTGAATGCAAATTCCAAAAATGAGGGATGAAGAACAATGGAAAATAGGAAGTTTTATAGCTCTGATTGTATAAGATTATAATTGTATAGTGTAAGGTTAAAAGGATAAGAAAGTAACGTAAACGTGCTTTCATACACCGAGGGAGGACCTCCATTATAAAGACCATTGCTTTTAATGGTACATGGCGTTCATGGTGGTATCTCTGGCTTTATGTATTTATTTTTGAAATATTGTTCCATAACTGTCATGGCAAAGATGACCAGAGTAAAGAAATATGTATCTTCATACAGTGCAAAATTCTAAGCCTTTGACAAATTTTTGAAAATAATATTATGTTTAAGATGAAATCCATATTTTTACAGAAATAGAAAGTAAGATTTTCAAACTATTTTCACATATATTCTCAATTATATAAAAGATATATCACTATTTTTTATAAATTTACTGTATAATTTATGTCCATGAAAGATAAATTCAAATATTTAAGATGACAAAACAATGCACGCTGACTTAAATATCTTTATTTTTTTTTAAGAAGCAATCATTTATTGGACATTTTAAACATTAGTCCCCCTAACATAGACAAGGACTTATGTACCCTTTAAGTTTATCTCAGGCCTGTTTTCAGATGTGATTATGATTAATATAAAAAAGTAAAACCCATTAACCCTATTCTTTTATCTGAGTTAATATTTATGTTTTATTGTACCAGTGAAGGGCCTATATTTTATTTATTCTTTACTAATTAGAAAGACATGGGAAAAGAAAAAAATAAAATCAAGAAAGCAAATGATACATAAAGAAATTGACTTGCAAATGTTGACCAGTAAAGTGGGTGCAAACTAAAGTGATCAGGTTAACCTTAGTTCCTTAAATAGTGAGATGGGTGTTTTCAGAATTAAAAATTAGTCCCTTTAAAAGACCATGCCTTGGCAGATACTACTGTCATTTGTTTATTTTGTTGTTGGTCATTTGCTTATTTTATGAAAGATATGGTATTAATTGGTATGTCTGTTTTAGGCTTTTTTGAGTAGATGCATTTTTATAGGATAACAATGAGCAAAATGAATCCATTTCTTTTAAAAGATAGCATAGGGGACTTGTGATCAATTTTTATTTAGTTGATTTTATTTCATGTGCTTAAGTATCAAAAAATTCAAAATGTCAAAATAATTCAGGAAGTTCATCCTGAAACAATTCTGTGATCAAAGCATATTAATATAAAACAACACAGCTGAATCCAGTGGAATTTTCGAAAGATAGAAATGTGATGCATTGGTTTTGTAAGCTCTTTCTTCAGACTCTTTTAGAATATAAGAGACCCAGTGGAGGGTGAGCTAATATGTTCATCAATTTCTCATCATATCCTACTCTCGTTTATAATTCTGCACTACATTTTTATATTACATTTGGCATTCCCACTGGATTTCACTAGCATTCCTATTTTTCTACTTTTCATTCCCCTCTTGATTCATCATAAAATTCTGATTTCTCAGTCCTTTTGGGAATGTCCAAATTCTTTTAAAGAAAAGTATTTTCTTTGTGTTTCTGCCTGTTGTTTTTGTTTAGTGGTAGTTCATACTTTTTTCCTTCTGTTTCTTCTTTTTTTTGAAGTTATATGTCCCAGTTTTCTTTTTTTCTTTTTTTGTATGTGGTAACCATTAGGTTCATGTAAAAGAAAGTTTTGTTCTAAAGGCAACTAATCACTGCCCTCCCCTTGCAAATTCAGATTGTTAACCCCTCCCCTTTTATGCTTTTGTTGTCACATATTATCCTCATTTATACTACAAGTTTGTTTCCAAATTGCAGTAGCATCTGGAATATTTGTCTTCCAAATATTTGTGACAACATGGATCTTGAGATGCTAAGTGAAATAAGTCAGACAGAAAAAGTTAAGAAATGCATGATTTTATTCATGTGTGAGATATAAAACTGAAAGCAACAAATGAACAAACAAAGCAAACAAACCAAAACTCATAGACAACAGTATGGTGGTTACCAGAGGGCAGGGGGCATGGGGAGTAGTAAAGAGTAAAGGAAGTAGAATATATGGCAATGGAAGAAGATTTGACTCGGTGGTAGGCACACAATGTAGCGTACAGATGATTTATCATGGAAATGCACACGAAAACTATATAATCTTATCAACCAACTCCACACCAATACATTTAATTAAAAATTAAAAACAAAGAATTAAAACATATTTTCTACTGCAAACAAAATATATTCTTTTCTTATCCAATGTTCCTACCCATTTACTTTCTTTTGACAAGTTCCATTACATTCGATAGTATAAATTAAAATATATAAACATTGATAAGTGGTTATTACATGTAACTATAGTTACTACAATCACTGATGATCAGTGTTGATAATTAATAACATCAAAATAATAATTTAAGTTTACTATGTATTTCTCATGTTAAATGAGTTACATATTTTTAATATTGTAATTGAATAATTTGCTAATTGGAACATCTTCTGCACCTACATGTTTTAGGATGAAATCCATGGCATGCATGAATAAAAAAGAAAGAAAAACCTGGACTCAACACATACAAAACTAAGTACTCAAATTAATTAAGAATAATACGTAGTTAAAATAGAAAACATAATCAGGAGTGAAAGGAAGCAGAATGGAAACAGAGATGCTTTCAGAAAGTTTTGTTTTGTTTTGTTCTGTATTTCAATAATTGTTATACACAAAGTGCATGTGGTGATAAAGAATAAGATGTGAATTGTTTGGAAACAAAAATAAATGTGGGTGGGCATCAGTTTACAGTCATGAGCATGAGAAACACAAGTTTATTTTTGTATTATTATTCATTAATTATTTAGTATTTTCCATATGAACAAAGGTAAACCTGTTTTTGCCCATCCCTGTAAATAAATAATGAAAGATATATTTTAATAGGAAAATTTGTTGGCAGAAGTAAAAAAACTCCAAAAATTCTTCTAGAAGATAAGAAAACAAAGTGTTCATTTGTTTTTGTCTGTTTCATTTAGAAAAAAAAAGAGATAACGTACATATCTATTCCTTTTAAAAATGCAGTTGGATAAACCCTAATTGTTCGTGTAAATATTAAATTAGTTTCCATGGTCTAGCAGTGTAGAAAATATGAATGACAAGTTTCAAAATTTCATGACATTAAATGTATCAACTGCTATTTCAATGAACTCACACAGAAATCAATTGAGATCAGAGTTCTAAATTAGCAAATAAAAATTGATATCCAAGAAACTTTTTTATATATTTCAATGACATTAGGTTATATTTTATTTTAGGTGATTTTTGTTCCAAGAGCTTGATGCCATTAAAGACTCCATCAAATATCTGACCCTGTTTTGAAAAAGGACCTTGATACTGAATTCAAAGGATATGAAAATAAATGATTTTTTTGTAACTCCTTTTCAGCTCTGTCTGCTAAGCTCTCTGTCAGTAACTGAAGAAATAACAACCAAAAATTACACATCAGGATTTTAATAAAAATGTAATAGAGTAGATACATATGAATTGAGAGGTTTTCAATATGTACTTACAAAAACAATTCATGACATCACAGAGGTTAAGGTAGTAACAAACAGATAATTGTAGCAAATAATATCTATTGGGAAATGTATATAATAGGGCAACTTTGATGAAAAACAATTGCAGGTACAGGTGAACTCCATCAAGGTAAACAAATACTGAACTTTCTAGTAAAAGTAATGGCAACTGGAAAACAGGTAGATGAACACAAGTGACTGTAATAAACAACATAAAAAGATTTATTAGAAGTGAAAAATATGAATAATAAAATCCAATTAGTCTACCTGCTTATAAAAGTAAGATACAAAGTTCTATATATTTGAAAACAAATTATTTTCTTAGGTGTTTTATATAATCTGTCAATTTTATAATATTTAATTTTTTTATATTGTAAGAAATCACCTCTTTTCTGCAAGATAGTATCTTTTCCATTATTTTATGGTATCTTCCTACTCTGTAATCTAATAAAAAAATGTACTATATATCACTACCAATTGAAAGTATACATTTACCCTACTATATTAAAATATTAGACTGGCTGTCATTTGAAGTATTTAGTTATTATATGATATATAAAAGAGAACTGTATATTTAAGTATTTTATTAAGGTTTCAAAAATAAAAGAAATTACAATATTAAATAATATCTTTACTTAAGATAATAAAGATAAATTAAGAGGGGACAGTCACT
>PVIA01004229.1:0-64729 GCA_004024845.1 Tonatia bakeri
GAGATCATGCACCTTCATTGTATGATATTACATATAAACATGTTTTGTTTGTGGTCAGAGTATGTGTGTTTCAGGGCTAAGGGCCAGAACTGACTAATGTCACATTAGGTGTCACATATGATGAAGATCTGGGTAAAAATAGAAAATAATTTTTTTCAGAACAACCAGTGGGCAGTGCTAGCCTAAACAAAATGATCATCTTATGGAACAGACAGGTGTTAGTTTGAACTGAGTAACCTTTAAAATATTTATTTACTTATATTTTTAATAAATATTGTCTACATTTAAAGTGTACAACATTTATGTATATTACATATATAATAGCAGGGTTACTACAGTCAAGATAATTAACATACCCATCTCCTCGCACACACAGTTACCATTATTTTGTTGGAGGTGGTAACGGTGAAAGCACCTGAAATCTACTCTCTTGGCAAATTTCCAGTGTTCAATACAACATCCTTCACCATACTCATGCTGTGCATTAGACCTCTAGACTTATTCATCCTGCATAACTGTAACTCAGGGGCAAGGAAGTGGGGGAAACTGGAAGATGAATGGACTAATGTTAACATTCCTTACAGCTTGGGTCTTGGCCCTAGCATGCTATAGCACAAAGGATTAGAACACCTACATTCTACAGTGATAAAAATATGAGATACTAGAAAGACATGAATTGATCATTTTAGGTATTCTTAGTCCTTCATATAATATTAATCAAGCTATATCTATATGACATTAAATTTTTATAAGAAAAATTAAAAGTCTGATAGTTGCTCAGATGCTCAATTATTTATGATGCATAGACTCCCCCAAATCATATTTTTGCTTCCAGTGTTTCAGTTTTAATCTAGTTTTCTTTTGTTTCAGAAAGACAGAGTTTAGAAGCAAATTAGCATTTTCTTAAGTTTTTTTTTTTTTTCAGAATCCATCTCATTTTTTTTTTCCCTGAGCTGATGAGGAAACTATTATTTATTTTTATTTTATTTTAATTTTTAGACCAAAGACACCTGGTTTCTAGCAATAATAGAACTCAAAGTCTCTCAAGTTCACATAGGGGTAGCTGTGCTAGTTCATCCAGCCAAAGAAAGGCTCAGGCTTACAAGGAGTAGATTGGCCAATTTCAGAGCCTTCTTGGAGAGAATGCACAGTCGATACTAGTTTTTTAATATCAAAATCTAAGCTTTCTCTTGGCTGTGTGACTGTTTCTGTGTCACCTACGGTACTTCACCAGTTTTATCATCTTGATTGTGGTGGAGAGACTTGCTCTGGAATGCTTGGGAAATGAGGCTAGCTGGGGAGAAGTCTAAAAATTAGATTATGTTTTTCCTTCTTCTCTTCTTCCTCCTCCCCATATGTAGATGGATGGCAAGCATGCTGAGCTGCCAGCAGGGTAGGTGAACAAGGCATTTTGCTTTCTATTTTGGAAAGTACAGTTAATTTGTAAAATGCCTCTTAGTTTCATCTGTGGAATCATGTAACCAGAAAACTAAGGTGGTACCAGGTGACAGATATTTAAGTCCTAAGATTCCAGGAGGAAAATTTTCCTTCTAGGAATTCATCTGCTTCTACATTCATTACGTATTCTGAGTTAATTCTTTCCATATTTCCTTATAAAAATTGTGCTTGGATAACTTGAATGTTCTCTCATGTAAGTGTTGCCACCAAAATCACACAATTGTCAGTTTTTCTAAAGTGTATGAAGAGGGAAAACCTATCCCCTCTGATGCAGAAGAGAGAGGACACAGGTTCCTTGGTCATGCGTATTCAGATCCAGGACACAGGGAGGCAGAAGGGAGAAAAGAGGTGGAGGGAGAGGGAAAAAGGAGAAAGGGATTACAGAAGGGAGGAAATGCTCAGAGCAAGTTGGAGAGATGGAGAAGAGGAAGGAAAATGAGGAGAGGGAGAGAGAAAGGACCAAGAAATAGGAAAGGAAAGCAAAATCTTTCTAACAATCACCAGAAGAAGAAAAAACGAGAAAGAAGTAGATACATTTATAAAATACTAAAAAGCCAACATCCATGTATTTCCCTGGAAGTCTTGCCTAACGACTCTGCATTGCTTTTCTGGGCCATGTCAAAGAGTACACGTTACGAGGAACCACGGAGGCAGTGAGCGGCAGCAATCCTGAGCCCAGGACTAAGCCAGGCAGCGGTGCACGAAGACCTGATACCAACAACAGAATGCCTCTGCTCTGAATCTATTTCCCAACTTAAGAAACAGCACCTTGTGTCTCTGCAACTTGCTAATCTTTCTTCCACGCTACACACCGAAACCTGCCACGGCCTGCGAAAAGCTCTGCTCTGAGCATAAACAGTTACTTTGGCTTCATTTTTTTTCCTTTAATACAAATCCTTTCTTGTAACATTTATTTTGCTCTGAAACCTCCATTCTAGCTACTCAGAGCAAAATATCCTAAATGAGAAAGAATCCTGCATGTGAAACTTTGAGGAATACATTTTACAGAGGACGAGAAGGAAAGGAGAATGCAAGTGTCTTCCAAACCACAGCTGGGGTTTAAAGGGGGTTTTCCTCCAGGAGGGTTTCCATCCTAGTTAAATCCTCATTCCTGGATCAGCCTCCAACAGATAACATACCACGTGTCCTGTGCAACCGCTGCTCACAGAAAATCAGAGTTTCTAGGTTGGAAGGGGATTCCCAGGTCAAGGCTCTCGTCTGAAGCTTGAGCCTGTTCTCAATCTCAAGTGGCCTTCGGTGACTGCCAGAACTTTTTTTGCGCTGGGGCTTTCAATGAAACACATGGGAATCACTCACTTTTCACCTACCTTGAATTCTTATTTTGAGTTGAAGTCTAGTCCCAGCTAATTTCAAACACCAGGGCTAGTTCTTTGAGTCTAAGGCTGCGCAGGACAGGTACAATTAGAAGGCACCTGCAATTACACTTCAGGATAGATATTTGCCTTTCAGATAGACAAAATTGAACAGAGCATTTAATTCTCACCACCACTTTGCTTCTCTTCTTGTGTACTTTGCCTTCTCAATGTCTTTTCCCTTAGTTCATCTGACCATCAGCCCCGAGGACCTGATGGTAATATCCCAGACACTGTCTTCTGGGTGAAGGTTATTGCAGGACAACGACCTCACTTACCAGGGACACAGTACTTTATGTAGTATGATGGAATTAGGCTGAATTTGTCTCTTGGTGTCTTCCCTGTGCTATTTACTCATACTGAGCACATTATCATTTAAATTCCTCTACCTTTACGCATGTAGTGACTTTACAGGACATCTAGTACAGCTTGAATCTGTGCAGCTTTTAATAAATATATACCTACCTGTGGGCTTTACCTTTATGCCTACTGAATTTCAGCCTTTTACAATGGGGATACTGGCTCAGTGGTTCTGAATTCTAATTCTGTCATCCAAAGAATTGAAATAATCACTTCCCCGCTCCGCATATAGGTTACTGATTCCAATGTGACTATCAGCCTCTTTGACAGAGGAAGTCACGTGGGAGCTGTGTTTTCTCTCTAGGGGCATCAACACCTCTGGTGTAGTTGCCATGGTCTACATGTTTGTGTCTTGCCCAAGTTCACATGTTGAAATCCTAACCCCAACGTGGTGGTATTAGAAGGTGAGGCTCTTGGGAGATAATTAGGGCAAAAGAGCATAGCCCTCCTGATTAGGACCCTAATAAGAGAGGCCCCACAGAGCTCCCTGGTCCCTTCCACCACGTGAAGACAGTGAGAAGGCTCCAGCTATAAACCAGGAGGTGGACCCTAAGCGGAAGGCGAGCATGCTGGTGCCTTGATTTTAGACTTCCCAGCCGTCAAAGCTGTGAGAAACAAATTTGCATTCTTCATAAGCTCACAAGTCTGTGGTGGTGTGTTACAGCAGCCCAGATAGACTAGGGCAGTAGTGAATAATTAAGGAGCATTTTCTTCTCTACCTGACAAATCAATGCATTGTCTCCCATAATTCTCTCTACCACAACCCTGTGAGGTGGGGACGGTTATGATCTCCCTTCACAAGTGAGGAAACTGAAGCTCAGAGAGGTTGGGCCTCTCATATCAGGTGCTCAGCGGCAAACCTAAAATTTAAACCCAACGTAGAAGATCTACAGACACCGATCCTTCCCCAAATGGAGGTCTATATGGTCCTAATGCTCCTACTCCGTGAACCGTAACTTTAAAAGACCTCGTCTTGGAAGTCGCCACTCACTCTCGGTCTTATTTTCTCTGAAACCACTTGGACACTTTACTTCTCCTTTTGTCCTCCTCCTTGGCGACAAGCCCTTTCTCTCACATCTCGTAAAAACATTATTTCTCAAAAAACTCCCTGTGCAGCCACATCCGTATCTTTAGCCCCTACCAGGTCCTTTTTTTTGTACCATCATTTGTAATTGTATTACCATAATTTCATTTTTAAGAGCTTCCTAACTCTCTAGAGTGATCTTCAATGAGGTAATGGGATCATATCTATTTTAACTATGATATTTCAAACATCTGCCTTTTGACAGCCGAGGAGCCCCATCTGACACTTTTTTTTTAACCTTGGCTACCGTATTTTCTAAGACGACATATCCACTTTCTCCCAGAGTTTTACTCTCCATTCCACATCACTCAGTGGCTTTCCTTGTTGGTTACAAATGAATCCAAATACAAGAATCTTTTTTGCTTTCTTCTGAGAAAGTATATTATTAATATAGTGGGTCAAGCCATTCATCCAATCACAAAGTACAGAGGAGTAAGAACTGCATTCAGTTCTTCATCAGCTCTTAAAGATCTTCTCTGTCCTGTGAACACACATAGAATTCCATGTACCATTTCCATCCCAAGCTTCATTGTAAGAAGACCCACTCAGGGGGCGTAGAGACAACTAATGAGTGCCAAATGGGTAAACATAGTCATCTGTGAAAGTTTAATATCAGGTGCCCGGTAAAAACCAGCACCACAGCAACATATTTAGATGGCAAAATGGATCTACCTTTACTCTTTGTCTTAATTGCACACGTAGAGACAAAACACCTAACATTTAGAGTCCCTCCTGCCAACAGTATTTCATTCTACCTACTTTTCCCCATGGTAGCTCATAGTCTAGCACCTCTGTAATGCCCGCTTCGACCAACCCAACTTCTTACCCCCATTAAAATTAATGCCAAATTGATTGAGTTGCTAATTAATCATTTCACTGCTTCTTTAGTATCTGTTTTACTATGATCTCAAACAGTGATTCAAAGTTGGTTACCATTTCACCTTTGTATCTCTACATTTTCTCCCCTAATATAACATAAAATCTCACTCATAAAAGTTTTCAGAACATACTGCTGTAGACATGCCATGAATTGTAATGATTTACTGTGCTCAAGTAAATTTTGCTACAAGGCTTGTAGGAAAACTTAAAAATAGAGAAGTGATAAAATTTTAGGCCACAAACCAATTCACATACCTTCTTTTTTTTCTTCTTCTTTTTTTTTTTTTTTTACAATTTGTTGTTTCAACCACATTTTAGGAAAAGTACTACAATACCTGGAAATTAGTTTCCAGCGACAGATTCTGTTGAGAGCACAGTTACTTCTTTCATCATTGGAATTTACTGTATTTTTCCCACCTTAAGCCAACACAACTTTTGACTAATTCCACAAAAACCTTTTCCTTGGTAATCAAGAATAATCTGGTTCAATTCAAATCAACCAGCATGACCATGGATAACTCTAGGGATTTAAAATAAAAATGTAAAAACACATTTATCTTGA
Source organism: Tonatia bakeri (assembly GCA_004024845.1). NCBI lineage: Eukaryota > Metazoa > Chordata > Mammalia > Chiroptera > Phyllostomidae > Tonatia > Tonatia bakeri. The sequence goes on from PVIA01004229.1 coordinate 5,717, forward strand.
GGAGTTCTTAATCTAAGACAGGAAGAGAGAAGGCAAGTAAGATTCCAAGCCAAGTTCCAGGTCCTAAAAGAAATACAAACAAGGTACTCAAGGGGCCAAATGAAGAGAGATTTCACCATCAGCTAGAGAGATCAAGGGGGTTTCATGGAGGATGGAGAACTGATGCCACGAAGGTTGCATCATAAAAAGGAGGCATGTCAGGTGATGAGCGTGCCGTGGCCAAAGCGCCGATCACAGATCTTGGGGGAAAGGTGAGATACTTCCAATTTGTACTTGATCCCATCACCTTTTTCATTCAGCCTCCCCATCCCCCTTTCCCCTGGCAACCATCAGTCTGTTCTCTGTGTCTATGAGTCTGTTTATATTTTGTTCATTTATTTTGTTCTTTAGATTGTGCATATAAATTAAATCGTATGGCACTTGTCTTTCTCTGTCTGACTTATTTCACTTAGCATAATACCTCCTGGTCCATCCATTCCATCATTAATATTAAGTGATTGATTTTAGATGCTACCTTTTACGGTTAACATACCGTCAGCAATTTCCAAGTCATTAACTAAGATGTCTATTTTCTTAAGAGAGCCACAAGATGAGGAAGGATGCCCAAACTAATTTTTGGCTAAAACGGTAGAATAAGCAAGTGATGTTAGACTCAGTGTTAATATGTTTTTTTCTCCTCTTAGACATCTTAGATCAACAGAGAGTTTATCTATGGACCACATCACCTCCATGAAAGTGAAACTTACCTGTTAACCCGCAACCCTCAAGCACCCACCTGTATCAGGAATGCAGCAGGCAACTACCTAGAGGAATTTCTGTACCCCAAAGTCATCAAGGGAGGCTATCCATATTTTGCTGTGAAATAACATCCTATATTTTACTTTCAAATCACTAAGAAGCTTACTTATGTGAACTGCACATGAAAATTAACACACAAACCTGTTACGTGTACTCACTTTGGTCTGAAGAAAAAGACAAGGAAAGTCAAAATATATGTATATCTGTACAAGCTCAACCACTAACAAGAGTCTCTATCTGTAAAACAGGCTGAAACTGAACTTAAAACTCCAGTTATGTCATAATCCAATTTCACGTAGAGAGAAACTTGCAATGAACTGAGATTGTGAAAGAAGTATCTCCACCTGTTCCCTTTTTGATTCCTGAGTTGATTTAGAAGCTTTATCTAGAATAGATTCATTAGACCCATGACTTAAAAAAATACTTAGACTACTGGAAGTTAAGTAGTTTAATGATACCAAGAGTTGGAGCCTGGTTCCAAGATAGAATCTTGTATCCACATGCAACCCAACTCTAGGGGAGCATTGTTTGCAAAGCACACTTATTTTGGATTTTTGTTGTAAGAGTCCTATATGTCAGACATGAACTGGATAAAAAAATAACTTTTCTTTAAGAAAAAAATGAACACTGCTTAAAAGCTACCATTGAAAATAAGCAACTTAAAAGGTAAAAGAAATCTCATTACTCAAATAAAATGAATGTCCTCTATTATACCCAGGACACAACATTTTTTTGACTCTCATTTATAACTATTATTATTCTTTGAGTTCTTGCACTCAGGCTGAATTTCAGCCCTCACTCCTGCTAAGCAAAGCCATCAATTCATCCTCCCTGCTGATGCCAGGTCAGACACGTTAAAACAAACTCAGTAACACAAGTCGGGGACTACAGCAGAGCTGCTTCACGGGTTTGTAAATAAGAAACATTTAAACACGGGAACGAATAATGTTCATGCATAAAAATGTGACATAAAATACAGAATGACTGGGATGTATTTAACATGCTGACACCTAGCTGATCCCAGACTTCCAAATGAGCCACCTTGCCCAAATCCTATAAAGCCTCCCAGTCTTGCAGATTTTTTTTTTAAGCCTTTTGAGTTGGATACACATTTTCTTCAAGGCAAAACTAAATTTGGAGCAGTGATCTGAATCTTCACTTCCCAAATAAGTCTCCAACTCATTAAAAGTCACCTTTCAAACAGCTCGCTAACATGTTTTTGCCATTGTCCATCAAGCTTAGGCATTTCTTTACCACTTATTTCCTCCTATGACCTTCTATGTTTTCTTTCCCACCTTTCAAGAATGCAAAGGGACCCATCAGACAGTTCTCAGCTCTTCAAACAGCTGACAACACAAATTGTGCCAGATATAAATATTTACATTGTTTAAAGTAAATGCTTCCAAAATTCCAAACTCCATTGCATTTGAAAATTGACTTGGATCAGGTACACTTTATGGAATCAAAAACTAAAAAAAAACACAACACTTGTCAACAACCAAAAACATCAAAACAAAAAAACATAAGAATGATTTTTACCACCAGGCTATCTCTCAGTTCCTACTTTCCCAATAAATTTTAGAGAAAAGCTGTCTTAAAATTAGGTTTTTTTCCCTTTCATATCAACATTTCCCCCTAAGATAGTCTATTGAAAAAAGGCAATTATATATCCATTATTTTTGGTAGCTTGTCACCTTTCCATCCCACTTTTACCGTATCATATGTTTTATCTAAAAACACTTTAAACACTTGCCATAACTCTTAGGAAAAGGACCTCTTCCCTTAACACAGCCTTGGGGTCCAGACTCTGTCCTCCCCCTCCATCCTTAGGTCCCCACCGCCTCCTCTTGGGTCTCCGTGCTTTAGCTTGGATGCCAATCCTTCTGATAATGTCTGCAAGTCAGTTATCAACCCTCATCCTGCATTGGGCTTTCCCCTTTTTTGGTAATACAATTATTCCCTCCATCAGCCCCCCTAAGAAGGAAACAATAATTGAGTATTTAGTTAAAACTGAAGCTTGCTCTTCTTAAATTCTGGTCAGTAAACTTATCCATCGTAATTTGACTCGAATGATTCCCCTTTTTAGAGAGCAGTGTATGTAGAACCTACAAGAAATTCCTTTCATGGTCCATAAAAATTATCTGAACAATAATTAGGCCAGGGTAGTTTGCTATGGAATCAGAGCAATAAGCTGCATCAGCTAGATAGGGTATTGTTACAGAAGTGCTTCCCAAGTTATATTTAAAATGGCACACAAATACTCCACTGCTCAACAGCCTTAGTCACGTGCGAGGTCTGTGACTGCCTGCCTTGTGACCTGAGTCAAAGTTACTAATGTTTTGATTAGTCGTTAGGATTTCCTTTCTTTTCTTTTTTGGTGATAGTTACATGACAGAAAAAAATATATATATTCCAGTATATCAGAAGAAAACCAATTACTTACAAACTCCGTGGTAAGTGAGGTGAACAGACTGCATAAAGGAGGAGAGAGCAGAGCCCTAGGAACCCAAGCCCTGGAGAACCAGCGGCCAGCAGTAACAGAAATTATCCATAATTGGGAGCCCAATGTCTTGCTTACAAATGATTTTCCATTCCTCTTGAGTTCCCAATAGCTACATCACCTTCAAATACAATTTTTTCTGTGTGTGTTTTTTCCCACTTCCAACAATCTACTCAACAGTAAAAGGTTGTCAAATAGAAATGAACCAGTAAGAGAAATGCTAGAGTCCAGAGATGAGAAAACCCCATGGGCATAATGTTATGCCCTTCCACAAATTAAGGAGGAGCCCACCATGAGGGCAGGAGAGGGGAGGAATGGGGAGGAGAGGGATGCTGGTGTGAGAACCACACAGCACAACTCAGCATTTCTGTGCAACAGCTAGGATTCTTAGCCAGCAAGATGACTCGAGGAAGATGAATTATTGGTTTTCTTATAAATCATCTAGGGTGGTATTTGTTTGTTTTTCTTTCTAGGATGATAAACATCTGATTTCACTTATTAAAAATTTTATTTTCACTTGGTTCAGGTCAAAAGAAGCCCCAGTAAAGAGGTTTCAGGGAAAAAGGATTTTCCCAGCATGATACACAGACAAGGCAACTCTGTGTTCTGACCTTCATGGGGGACTGAGGGATAGAACCTCAGGCAACCTCCAGGGAGTGTAAAGTAATTAGAAACACGAGGGTTTGACCAGGTTGGGAGAAAAAGCACAATTTAGACATAATTGTATGCACTGGCAGTAGGCTGTGCTCTGTGGTATTATTCCTAGGTGAGAAGAAAACCCCATCACAGAGATCAAGGCTGGGAGGACTGGCTTTCAGAGTGGGCATCGCCACACCCCGCCCCTCAACTTCACAATGGAATCAACATGGCTGCTTACCTTCCTGCCCCCCGTGTTGATGCGAAGGGACGTCAGAAAGGGGTCGAAGATCATGTGGCTGGTCTCTATGTTGACCGGCGACTGCCGTTTCCCCACAGAGCAAAGATTCCAAGCTGAGTTCACCAATCCCCAGAAAGAAGGAACTAGAAACAAAAAGAAATTGTCGAATTAGGCTGGGTAGAGGGTTAGGGAAACAACATAGAAGGAACTATGGTACAGAAGTGGTAAAATCTGAGTCCCCCAACATTTCCCACCCATGGAGATCATTGGGTATTGCAAGAGTATTTTCCTGGCCTGAATATTAAGTCACAAATATTTGGATTAGGATGAATATCTCTGATTTTTAAGATCAGATTTTCTTATTTCAGACCTGTTCATATGGTGGCCTCTTTGATGGCTACAGTTAACACTAACACCTCAGTGGGAAGGTGGCATATCCAACCTTGTAACATGTCTCAGGTACACCAAATATTTAGCAGTTCTTGAGCTGATGCTCTGCTTTCCCATTGGGCAGGAATACTGTGAGAATTGACCTTGTCCTATATAACGGAAAGTGGCATTTGACCCATAAAAGCTGGTATTCTGGGGGTCATCAAGATCAAAATGAGGGAATGAATTATTTTTATGAGCCTCAATCGATGCTAGACAGGAGCTTGGCAATTTGACTTTGTTTAGCCCAGCACTGTGTCACTGACCTGCTGTACCAGCAGCTGAAGGACTTCTGCACTTGGTAGGCAGAAAAAAATGACCTTGAGTGTGAGTATGGACATCCAAAAGGAAACTGTCTACTCATCTTCAGTGTCACATTAAGACATCTATGAAAGTAAATTTCAATGGCGATTTCCAGTCCAACTTTATCTTGTTTAAGAAAGTTAGCAGAGCAGGGGTAAGCCAACTTATTAATATTACTGCATTACTCCATGTATAATGTGTACTCATATTTTTGTGCACGCTATACATGGGGTTATGTAATCATTATACCAATGTATAATGTGCATCCTTATTTTTCCCACAGAAATTTGGGTAAAAAATACACATTATATGTGGCAAAATACGGTATGTCAGTGAAGATCAGAGACACATCTTCAGCCTTTTCTAGTGCCTCTCAATATCTTCACTGAGGCCCTGGGCCTGTATGTTCTCCACATGCCCTTGGAATTATATAACTATCATTCATTCGCCCATCCACAGCATCCATCAGCAGGATAGTTAAACTGCATCACGTGTCCAGCCCTGGGTTGTGCTGAATCATAGGAAAGGCAGATACACATAAGAACAATGGCCGCACAGGGGGTAGAGACGTGAGGTTAGGTCAAGTGTTTACCAGACTCTAAATGAGAGGCACCACACCCTGCAGCAGTGGAGGGATTCCTCCAGAACATGAGCTCAACAACCAAATCACAGCCTTCTCCAATGTACCTTTCTCTCAGGAACTCAAACTTAATAATGCCTTTAATTTACCCCAGTTATCTTTCCTACCATGCCATAGATGGAAAAATCTAAGGCAGGAGGAGTCTGGCAAACACTTGCTAAAGATACTATGTAAGAGACCCATAATTCATAAAAAGAATTGGGCTAATCCCATCTACATCTGAAACTCTATGACCTTTTTTTAAAATTTTTTTTAGATTTTATTTATTTATTTTTAGAGAGGGAAGGGAGGGAGAGAGAGAGAGAGAGAAACATCAGTGTGCGGTTGCTGGGGGACATGGCCTGCAACCTAGGCATGTGCCCTGACTGGGAATCGAACCTGCGATGCCTGGTTTGCAGCCCGCGCTCAATCCACTGAGCTACACCAGCCAGGGCTACTCTACGACCTTTTTATCTGTTACAGGCAACTGTCGAGCAGAAGAGGGGAGAAAAATTAAAAACAAGTTCCTCATGCCAAACTCTGGGCTTCACTGTGAAAAATGGCAAACACCTAATTTGGTTTACTCCATCTTAATAAGCTTCTGGTGGCTTTATTCCCTTTAGTTTAAAGAGTTTGAATTGGCTTTCCAGTCATAACTGGATTTCAAAATGGCAGCAAGGGCCAGAGTTACGAGGGAGGAAGAGAAGAAGGCGTGGAAGGAAGAGTAGAAAGAGTATAAACATGTGTTTCCACGGCACTCTCATTTCCCATCCTCACTTAAGCTATGATGTCACTACAAGTCGGTTAACATCTTTAGAAGTCACTTAACATCCTTAGGAGGTACCACACCCTAGAAAAATGGTAATAATAAAGACAACTGCTGCATTAAAATTTTATTTTAAAATATGTATATGAATTTCTGTCTTCTCTAAGCTGCTCTATGAAAATCACTGACTTAATTCTATACTTATTCCTTAATCATGTCAAGTTTATTATGAAAATAAAAATGTCCATCCACATGTGCTCCTGCCCCGATTGTCAGTGATTCCCATAAAGCATGCAGATGTGAGGATGCCAGGGATAATGCAGTCACAGCACTGCCACAAAGCAGCTGTGCGACTGTAGAGAAGCCATTGGTCCCTGAGGCCTTGCTTGCTCTCTGTAGCCCCTGTGGTAGGCTGAACAACAGCTCCCCTTCAAAGTTGCCCACACCTGAACTCCAGAACCTGAGAGCATTACCTTGGCAGCCAAACGTACTCTGCAGAAACGATTAAGTTAGGGATCTTGAGATGAGAGATTATCCTGGATTATTTGGGTGGGTCCAAAATAATCACAAGGGTCTTATTTATTCTTGAAAGGGAGGTGAGAGATAAAGAGAAAAGATTTAAGGATGAAGAGAGAGGTCAGGGAGGACAGGAGACACCGGATGTGAAGAGGGAGGAAGGGGACACAAGAAAGATGCAGGTGGCCCCTAGAAGCTGGAGTGGACAAAGGAGCCACAGATGGTTCCCCTAGAGCAGGGGTGTCCAACCATCCCAGGATGGCTGTGAATGGAGCCCAACATAAAATTGTAAATTTACTTAAAATTTTACGAGACTTTTTGTGATTACATGTCATAATGTACTTAGTGTGTGGCCCAAGACAGCTCTTCTTCTTCCAGTGTGGCCCAGAGACGCCAAAAGGCTGGACAGCCCTGGAAGCTTCCAGAAGGAAGAATGGCCAGCTGACATTGATTTTAACCCTGCAAAATTCATTTCAGACTTCTCACATCCAGAACTGTAGGCTAATAAATTTGTGTTGTTTTAAGCCACTAAGTTGTCATTATTTGGAATAGCTGGAATAGGAAACTAACGCAACACCCTGTGTCTTTAAAAACTCTGCAAGATAGTAAGCTCTTTGACAATCAGGCTGACAGTGAGTCTGGGGGCCTCCCCCGGAAGGCAGTTGCATGATAAACGAAGTTACAGCTGGTGCACATTGCATTTCATCTACTCTCATGAAAATCATTAACAAAAATAATTCCAACCCTATAAACCGATGGCGAGACTGCTGATATATGGCAAAGGGGGTGGGCAGATAGTGTCATGTCTCACTGATCAACTTCGCACCAGAAAGTACCCCCACTAAAACACAACAGCAAAACTTTATGCGAACATCTGCTTTGGCTTTTATTGGGCATGGCACTCTTTATGACAAACAGTTTCTGGGTTTTATATCCCCACTTCACTATTGAGGCCTCAGTGTCTGGTTTTAAGCACCTGCTCAGCCCACTCAGGAATATCTGAGGAGCTCACGTCCCTGCTCAACTCAGCTGTGTTTCTCATTAGTTCCACTCCTGAAGGGGTCATCTCAGTTTATTTTCCACTGGGTTGCTGATTTTTAAATCTGCCATAAATTAATAGTCTTTTCAGAAGTAGATGCCACTTTAGAGATCATCTAATCTAAATGACTACATGAAGTTGAGGCCAGAAAGGCAGAGGGTAAAGTCCTCAAGCAAAGGCCATGCCACTAGGTAGAGAGAGACAGGAAGGACAGAGGAAGGACATGGGTCTCAAGGTTCCTCGTGTTACCATATCTCCACTGCTCTCAATCCCTCTCCCAAGCAGGCTCCACACATGAGCAGATTATCATAGCCATGGAATTTCAGAGCTCACTGTTGCTATGGTCCCCGTAAGACTTTGGCTACCATTTTTCTTTTGGTAAATCAAGACTAAGTCACATTAGTGACCATTTTCTTGTCAAAATAAATTTCAAGTGCAAAGATTCCAATCAACCTGCTTTAAATGTCAACCATCCCAAGTACAGTTAAGGTTTTTAAAAAGTCAGCGAAGTTTGACTGGATAGAAACAAGGCTTGAATTCAGGCCAGAGAGGATATGTTTGGGTCTCATCGGTGGGAAGAATTCCCCGAGGAGACCTGAGGGGGGTTACTGATCATGAAGAGCTGCTCTTCATGACCCCCTGGGTCCCGTCGTGGGGCCAACTGGACTGGGCGAGATTCTAGTCCAGATGAAAGAAGTCAGGGCTCTCAGAATCAGTGCCAAGTGTTGGGACAATGATGAAGGTATCAAAGGTAGTCCGCGGACCTCAGATGCCAAAAGGACCAGCAACGGGTCTGCAGATGTGGTGTAATTTAGGTTCTAGGTATAGCACTTTAGGGGGAGGGCCCGCCCTTACTGGGGCATGGGCGTGAGCTGGTAGGATGTACTCACAGAGCAAGATGGAACATAGGAACCAACACGTCAAGATTTAGAGTAAGAAACACTCCCTCTCCCCGGCCAGGTAGCTCGGTTGGTTGGAGTATTGTCCTCATGTGCCAGGGCTGAGGGTTTGATCCCCAGTCAGGGCACATATAGGAGTCAAACAATGAACGCATAAATAAGTGGAACAACAAATCCATGTTTCTCTCTCTCCTCTTCCCTGACTCTCTCTCTCTCTAAAATCAAGAGAGAAGAAAGAAAGAAAGAAAGAAAGAAAGAAAGAAAGAAAGAAAGAAAGAAAGAGGAAAAAAGAGAAAAGAAAAGACTCCCTCTGGGTTTGTGCAGAACTCCCAGTTACCCCCAGGATTCTGATACTTAACTCTCCTCCATATGATTGATCCTTGGGTTTATAAACACCCCACAGCCTGTCCCCTGGGAGCACAGGCGCCATTACAGAATGCTATGGCACTGCTTCTATTTCCAAGTTTGGACAATTATTGTTGAATTATTTTCCCCTTAGTTTCCATGGCTGTCCCAATAAGTCAAAATTGTAAACTTTCTGTTAGTTTGTAAAGCAACATAGATTGTACTTATTAACTAATGCTGTGTCTATTTCTGCCTTGACTGATACAACTTATTGAGAAAAATGTTAAGTGTAAATAGAGTAAAATTGAGTGAGAGTCACTTGAATTAATGGACAACGAATCTGAAAATGTTTGGAAAGGATCATCCCTGGCCTTTTTTTCTGCAAAACCTTCTAATTTACATAGAAACCAGAACATACAATAGACCTGGATATTTTTGCAAATTAATTTTCACAGAGCCTAAACAATGGAACTTAATGCCCGGATCACAGCTCTGTGTTATCTTGCCGAAACATTTCCCCATGACAATGTTGTCATCACTACCCTAAACCATAAATCCCACACGGTCTCTGGCTCTGGGTCCAGTGAACTATGTAAGAGGCTCAATGACTGTGATTTCAGCTGCTTCAGTCTTGGAAAACCTATCAGCTGCTTGTTTAAAACCAAACAAAGATGCTCAAGTTTCATTTATTAACACATCATGATAACCCCCAGACAAAAACAAAGTTCTCACCAGACAAGAAATAGGTCAGGAGAGCAAGGAACCAGAGGAATCGAGTTTGATCTGGAGAGTGAATATTTGCCTCCGTGACATTTTTATCCTTCAGAAGATGCTCCAGAGTCAGTGTAAGCTTTTAGGCATCCTTCTGATTCATGTACCCTCAATTGTCCCTTGTCATTTCAGTAGAATTTGCAAGGACCACGCTGCTGTGGAGAGGGAGGTCATCCCTTGGGATTCATTTAGGCAGCTTATGTGAATTTGCTAAATTCTATGAGAACAAGACAAACTCAATTAAAAAGTGTTTATTGACAGCCTGCAATGTACCAGGCATTAGGCTCGACACTGACGATTCACTTAGCAAATATTTACTGAGGACCGACTACAGGGCAGATACTGCTATCAGTTCTGGATGCTCAGTGAGGAATGAAACAGCCGTGGTTCCTGCTCTCATGGATCTTGCAGTCTAGTGGAAACTACGGGAGATACTGTTTATCTCCATGTTTACACATGCGTATCTATGCAATTAGGACTTTTGGTAAGTATGCGGTGGAGACAATTAAGATGGTAACCAATTACAGAATAACGCATGGGTGGGAAAGATAGCCCAGGTGGGATGGTTGAGGATGATTTTTCTGGAAGTGATCTCTGGCACGCTCTGGAAAAACTGAGAGGAGTCTTTCCTCTAGTGGCAGGGGAAAAGATGTCCAAGGCAGAATGGAGGAGCAGTTCTCAGCAGAGAACAGCTTGATGTGTTCTAAGGAACCAAGAAGAAGCCAGTTAACTTGAACCAGATGAACCAGATGAGAAGAAAAGTGAGATGAGATGAGGGTGGCCAGGTGAACCAGGGGCCGATGTTCAGGGCTCTCCGGACCACAGTAAGCAGTTTGCATTTTACTCTAATGTATCAGAAAGGACTAGAGTTTTAGGCAAGGAAGTACATGGTCTGATTCATGAATTAGAAGCATGTATCTGTTTCGATGGAATACAGCCAAGAGCGAGCTTGATTATCCTTGGAGTAGTATGAGTGGGAAAGGAATTGGTTCCCAAGCAACACTGGGAGTTTTACCTGAATTTAATCCTATTGCTTTGGGTTTGTTTAGATTCTATCTCAAAGGCAGAACTAATTGAATGTTTTAAAAACTATTTTCTTCAACATATGTTGCCAATAAAATGGCATTTTCCTAGGATCCAACTAGTACTTTGTAAGTTATCATTTGAAGCAAGGAGTATTTTCACCAAGAGACAGCTAAGGCAATCTATTCTTGCTTTCAAGCAATAAACCAAGTCCCCAACTTTTGGCCAAAGGAAAGCAAATGAAAGTTGGAAAAAGGAGTGCTGGCATAAAACATATCTTCAGTGAATTCAAACCTACAAATAAAGCCTCCCACTTCAATATAGCAATCTCTAGTTGAGGGTTATAAAACACGTGAATATATTTTAAATAAGAATTCGTATCTTTCCCTTGCTCTTTTCCTCACCAGTGCTGATTTACTGTCCCTTTCCTTTTCCTGAACTGCAATAAATTCCCACTTTGAGTCATTATTAATGAGCATGTTTAAAATGCCCACTGCTGCAGGTCTTTGGCCCCTTGGCGATTTCAGATTTATTTCACAGGGGGATTGCTCGGAATAACTCCTTCGCTGCCCGATTCTCCTTCCATTGCTAACTAGGACTCCCCATTCTCAGACTTGGGACATTTAAGGGATTGCTGATGTATTATTTAACACATGATTATTAATTTATACATTTATCTAAAACTATTAAAAGAATATCTCAAATAAACCATATAAAAATGGCCCCAATCTTAAGGATACCCTATCTGTTGGGAAGATGGGCAAGCTAACAAATAGTTATAACAAAGCATGGTTAAGTGTTATAATTAACGGGTGTGTATCTTAAAGGTTACAGACTGAGAAGGGAGTAAACTGACCCTGATCCTTTCAAGCGCTAGGGTCAGCCTTCTGATTTGAGGAGACACGAGTTCAGCCTGAAAGCATGACCACAGGCTGCAAGCCACATAAGTCTTATAACCAGTTAAAAGACCAAAGTTTGTCCTCACATGGAGAGATGTGCAATTCCTAGCAACTGAGGCCAATCATCACTGAGGTTTGAACAATGTTATGCAGGGAGAATTTAAGCCACTGGATCTTCTGACATTTCCAACTTGGAGAGTGATTATCGTGTAGGAGGAAGATCATGAGACACTATTTTCACCTTGAGCAGGTTGGCTAAACATCAATAGACGTATTTTCTCAATCTAAAAAAATGAGGAGGATCGTTACTTCACAGAGTTGTTGGGAAGACTAAGTGACACCATGCTTACAGAAGCTCTAGCCTGATGTTCCTTCTGTATTAAGTATTCAATGAACGTTCAGAGGGAGTCAGGTGAGGGGGTGCTGGGGAATGACGTGTCCACTTAATTTCATACTTTTAATAAGCCACGTGTAATTATTTCTTGGCTCCAAAGAAAATCATTTTAACTTAGTTTTTGGAAGTTGCTGGATTTTGTTTGTATGGCAACTTCATCCTCCTGTTTTGCTTGGTGCCAATGAGGTGACTGGCCTGTATCCCTGAAAACACATCAGCCGAGGGTGAGGAGAAAGGAAGGAGGGAGAAGTGTCCATCTGCTGATCAGCCACCGTTTAATAAGCTCTGTGCAAGGGCTCCGACACATCTTATGTTGCTTAATTTCCCCAGAATTCTGTGAGATAATATTACCTTATTGTATCGATGAGAAGAAGAAGACTCAACAAGGTTGCATGACTTTCCGAGGTGGTTGGGCCAGTAAGTAAAGAACTAGAATTTGAGATCAGTTCCTTTCTTTAAAATAAACAGACAAAGTAGTGCACTTGCGATAACGTGTCAAACAAACACACAAATGCACAAAGCAGGAGGTAATCATCTCTCTCTCCTTCCTTCCAGGGACACCTTTAAGGTAATCGGTGTGAAAAACGCTGTTCAACAACATCTCACACTCTGCTCACACAAATGCACCCAAATACATGCACATACATTAAGAAAGGTTCTACTTATAAAAGTACTTGTTTCAAGTAACAATATGCCAGGAATGTCCTCTATGTCAGTCCTCCATAGAGCTACTCATTCATGTGGAAGACTACAGAGATACCACAAGATGAAGCACCTTACTGTTTTCAACCATTCCGTAAAGGAAAGACATTAAGGTTATTTCCATGTTACTTTAGCATGAAAATGAATGCTGGAATAAATAGCCTCAAACACATATTTTTTTTACACTGGTGCTTTCATTTCAGGCGGAAGGATTCCTAAAGGTAATATTGTTCAGTTCAGGTATACACATGCTGTATTTTACCAGATTCTGCCAGATTACTTTGAAAGATACTGGCAGTATTAAAGCTTCTATAAGCTACTGTGAAATGCCCATTTGTCTTTAATCTCCATAGCAGTGGATATTATTTATATGTGGTAACCTAACAGGAAAAAATGGGATTTCATTAATTTAATTTGCATTTTTAAACTCCTTCTGAGGTTGATACTTCTTGCATGCTCATTAGCTATTTGCATTTCTCTTTGGATGGTATTCCTCATGTATTTTTCTCTGGGTTAATAGTATTTTCCATACACATATTAGCTGTCACTTGAATGGTAGCAATATTGACCCTTTGTCATGGGCTATAAACATTTCTCCTAGCTTAACATCTAGTTTTTAACCTCATTTATGGTATTTTGCTATCAAGGAATTTTTAAATATTATATGATTGCATTTATTGATCTTTTTTCTTCATAAGGTTTCTGGCTTTCTTTATCGTTTAAGATTGCACCTCCAACTACAGATTGTGTAAACATTTTCTTCAACAGTTAAAGAAAGTTTTATTGTTACACCTTTTAAAATTTGATTTTTAAAATCTATCAGAGACTTAGATAAGGTACTGTCATGAACTGGTTCTGTGCCAGAGGCTGGCCCTGCGCCGGGACAGTCTGGGACCTCTGGGCTCTTGCCTTGTGCAGGAAGGAATTCCAGAACGAGTCAGAGTGAGAGTGAGAGTCAGTTTTATTCAGGTAGAGGAAGAGGCCAGGATGCCTTGCTGCGAAAGAGGCAAGTACACGTCTGAGTGGACGCAGGCAAACACCCGAGTGAGCTGTACACTGGGTCAATCAGTTCTTGGCATTTTATGTGCTTCCAAGGGAAGGTTGTTTCTGAACTGCATGGTGCCAAATTCTGACTCTGCCTTCTGGTTGGGAGTGGAGGGTCTTGCTCTTCACATGATCTGTTCTGGAAGTGTCATGGTGTTTGACCTCCTTGGCCCTTCTTCTACTTGTAGAGTCAGTTTCTGTAACAGGGTGCAGCCAAGAGAGGGGCCCCAAGTAGGAATTTGGAATGGGGTCCAGAACTCAAGGTGTTCAGGAAATATTAGGATGTCCTCAACACCCCCAGCCTGCCCCCCACAGGTGTGGGTTGGGGGAAGGGACAAATGGAGCAGGGCCATTGAGAGCTGTTTTGCATAGCAACAGCCTTGTAGCTAACCTCTGGTGTGGTCATTTAACATATCTATAACCTTTAACTGGTTGCATAGATATGTTAAATGGCTGTGGTCTTGCTCTGAGCCAGAGGAATGGAAGTAACTTCCCCACCAAGATGTAACTGGGAGGCAGTTACAGTGCCTACATGGGAGCTTGGAGAAGATTGGCTCCATGACATGAGGCCACGCGTGCCCAGACTCACTATGGCAGCCCAGTCAAGCTGGAAGGATATGAGTGCTGGCAGGTGTTACTGATTGTAGGAGGAGTCGGAAATGGGGCTGCAGAGGAAGACTGGCACGGGCATTTAAACCCAGACGCCACAGCCACTACAGGGGAGAGCCATGCGCTTCTGGCAGAGGGAGGACTTGGCTGTGGCACTGCAGGGAGGACCACGCCGCTGAGGACATGTAGAGGAGAACCACGTGGTTTTGGCTGAGTGGGGACTCTCATGGCCCTGGGAGAGAGAACCACAAGGCTTTGCCAGAGTGGGGACTCCCGTGGCCCTTGTGCAGAGAGGACCACATGGCTGGGGCAGTGGAGAGAGAACCTCGAGGCTTTGCCAGAGTGCAGACCCCCGCAGCTTTAGAAGGGGGAACCATCACCTGACTTTAGCAGAGATCCTGGCGACACAGCTGATGGTGCTGGGAACTGAGGGAGGCCAACCAGCCAAGATGGATTACTGGAAAGAACCAGGGGCTGCCTGAGCCACGGACTTCTATTTCTTTTCCTGAGATACGGTACCCCAGACTAGGCAAAGGGGGGCAGGAAGGACTGTGTGTGTTTGTGGGCATTTTAATGGACTTTGGGATTTTGATGAAGACATTAGGTCATTACTTTAAGTCTGTACAGCATTAAATAAACATTTCCTTTCCTTTTCACGAATCTCTGGCATTGAGAGACATCTTTCCTCTGTTCCTTGCGGGTGATAGTATATCGTCCCAGGCCCCCCCTTGTTGTTCTGTAACATTTCCATCACAATGATGGTACCATGAGTCTTGGGATTGTTCTCTGGTCAATTTTTCCTCCATTTTGTATTGAGCTGGTTTTAACCAGTCCTTCTTCTTGACTTCTGCGACCATGAAGGAATCTCCTTCTATGAACTATTTTCCCTTTGTTCGTGTGTAGAGGTGGAGGCTCTGATGATAAGACCCAGCAGCTGATTGGCCTGAGATGTCCTTTCCTACTTCTTCATTCCACTTGTCGGAGTTTTCCCTAAATTCCTTCTATCCTGCCTCAGTGTGACAGAGTTTGTATGTGGTATGACAAAGGGGTCTAAGATTTTTCCCAAATAGAAAGTCAAAGTCAATAATGCCGGCATCTTTATTAAATAAACCAAATCTTTCCCCACCAAACTGAATGTTATTTTATCATATATTAAGTTTCTATATTTATTAGACTTGCTTCCAGTCTTTTTAGAATGTTCCACCTATTTGTATATTTCTGTCAGTGTCCTATGGTTTTGAGTATAGTAACACAGGATACTTTACAAGATGATTAAGAAAGCCTGCTCTCTTTTAATGGGATCATAAATGCCTGAGTTCCAGGGAGATTTCCTAGGATTAGTGACTACAAGAATTTAACACAAATGTATTCTTTGGGATACCAGGTCATGAGAGGTTATCTGGCCTATCTTCACATCTTCAGGTAATTACGGACTTGAGTCATACTTGACAGTGCATGCCCCTTTGCTCAAGATGCACTAACAGTGTAAAAAATACACTCAGAGAAGCTCCAAAGTTGACCCTTGGAGACACAGCAGTGTGATGGAAACAGCATGGCATTTAGGGCTAGTGGAGCCAGGTTTTGGGTCTCTTAATAACAGTCACATTTATTGAGTGCTTACCATGTGTTCATCACCATCCTGGGTATTTTCCATTCATTACCTTATTTAATTATCTGGGAGGTGGACCTTGTTATTATTTTGAGTCTTATAGGATCTTATAGGAATTTGAGGCATAGAGATGTGAAATAACTTGCTCAAGATTTAAACAAACAAACAAACAAGCAAGCAAGCAAACAAACAAGAGAAACAATTGGTAAGTTGTAAAATGAGAGTTCAACACTCAGGCTGTCTGGCTCACATCCTTGATCTTGACTCCTGTATAATAAGTACCCCTTTCTATCCTGGTGCACTGAGTTGAACCTGACACATGTTCTCTTGTGCTTCAGTCTCATATATAAAATCAAGATCATAAGAAGATACACTTCCCTGGATACTTGTGTCCATCTAAGTGATGGTAAATACTAAAAAGACAAAAGTAGCAACAACCATCACAACCATTTCCATTTATTGACTGAGTCGTAGATTATGCCACTAGAGGCAGACTGGAAATCATTCATAACTGTAGTTCTCAAGGAAGGGTAGCATTTTTTCGATATTACAGAGAGGGAACTGAAGTTCAGAGCACTAACTTACTTAACCGAGAACAGTTAAAGTGTACACAGCTGAGCTGTTGACTTGAACCTGGGTCTGATTCCCATCCTCATCCTACTCGTCCATTCCTCACATCCAGTACAGGACTGAGCTGAGCTCAGCTGCCAACATTGCTTTCTCCTCAATATTTTGCTTTCTCAGAATTCATCTGTCAGTGAATCAGGCTGACTCATTTTTGTGAACACAGGAAGTCATAAAACACAGTCTGGTTTATGTATGCTGTGAGCCCTGTGTGTGTGTCACAGGTTTAAGATTTAGCCTAAAAATGGTGTTAAGAATTTTTTGGTTGTATTAGGGTGGACATTTTTCTTGCCCCATGTAATTACTGGTGTTCCAGATGAAATCTGAAATTAGTTTATTGAAGTTGGTAATTGAAACCACAAAGGGAGGAATATCTCAATGCATGCCAATAAACCAGCCCATTAATTTTTTTCCACGTACCCAATTTTGAAAAAAAAAAAAAAAAGACCAGGCTGATGCCTCTGGATAACCGCAGGACCTGCTTGGAGTTTATACAAAAGCTGCATCCTCTTGTGTGTTTTTTTTTTTTAAAGCTCATATCATGGGCTGAAATCAGCCAGGCCACGAGAATCAAACAGTAGGGAAGAAGCATACGGCCACTGAAAGTAAGTGATCTGCTTCAGCCTCAGAAAATTTTGAAAAATTCACCACACAGGACCAGGTAACAGTCGCCTACAAATTCGAAGATGTGGTGAAACATTTTAAAGTCCTGCAACACATCTGGACATCTTAAAATCAACTGTCCTTTATCTATTTGACTAGGTAAATACTCTCTCTCCCTGCTAATTCTCACTACTTCTGTGTGCACCAAATTATCCCCTTGGACAAACGTCAAAAGTGGGCAGACGATGAAAGCTCTGCCGCCCAGATGTGGGTGGCCTACCCTCACAGCCCACCCCAGGGCAGGTATCTCAGCCTTTTGCAACTTCTCACTGGGTGCACATTTGTAGAATCCTACAGAAACCTCCAGCTGTTCCAACCTGCCTTGAGTTTGACAGGCATTTAGGGTATTTTCTTTATCATTTGCAAAAATAACAGGGCTCAGTTATCTTCACGACACCTCAGGAATAATATTCTTCATGTGATCACTGAGTCTTGGGGCCCAGACGCACGAGAATCAGTCATTAAACAGAGAACCAAAACACGCATGATCTGTTGGTCTTTTCCCAGTTTTGTGCTAGGATGAATTGTCTAATAAATCTGCAGTGTATTTTCCATTGAGATGCCAGATTTAGCTTCTATAATATAGTGACTTTACCAAGGCATTCAACTTTTCTTACCTTTCCTATTTGACTTTTGCATTAACACACTTCATATTAGCAGGTGAGAAAACACATAGGCATCTCACAAACTGTACATGTCTATCATTCTCAAAATTTTAATCAACAATCAAATCTGGGTGAGTTCTTTGCCTAGAAATGCTCCTGTCCAACACAGTTCCCACTAGCTTAATCCTACTCTCACACACATGAATTTTTGCAACAATTCCTTAGATAAGGTCCCCAGCCTCAGGGTCAGTCCCACGTCACAAATGACATGAGAGCATGGCAGAAAGGAAGGGTCTGGGCTGGAAGCCGGGTTACATCCGTGGTCCACAGCAGAATTTAGTGCACAGCGATGGTCAGGATCAGGTTACTTCAGACCTGTGTTTCCTTGGAGCCCTAGAGTTCGGATTTGATGCCACCATTATATCCCCAGTTCCCATTTTAATGCTTGGCACAGAGCAGATAGTCAGTAGATATTTGTCCAGTAGGTAAATGGATAAACGGATGGATGGATAAAAAAGAGCAGGGTCATGCTGTTTGCTTTGCATTCCATTTTCTCCCCAGTGCTTCAATACGGCCTTTCAATACCATCTTTCAATATAATTTGTGGGATAAGTGGATGTACACTTTCTGTTCCCTTTCCATACCCTCAACAATACAATGTTTTTGTTCCTACTTCTGTGCTTCTCCCCCCTCTAAGCTTCACTAAGGTATAATTGACAAGGTATAAAAATTGTATATATTTAGGTTGTATGACATGATTTTTTAAAGTTAAATAATGTGATGATTTAATATACATATACATTGTAAAAATGATTACTACAACCATTAATTATCATTAATTAACAGGTTCACATAATTACTCTTTTGTTTTGTGGTACACACACTTAAAATCAACTTTCTTAGCAAGTGTCCATTATATAACACAGTGTTATTAACTGTAACCACCATGCTGTACATTATATCTCCAGAACTTCCTCAACTTATAACTGGAAGTGTTCTCCTTTGATTGACACATTCCCATTATTCCACTCCCTGCACCATGGCTACCGCCCTTCTGCAATCTGGTTCTACGAGTTTGAATTTAGATTCTACGTCTATTTCCTTGTTTTCTCTCTTGACCATCCACTAGTCAAATCCTACACATCCTATAATTCCTGACTTAAATTCTAACCCCTGCATTAAGTCACCTTCTACTGCTTCTAGAGGAGCTGGTTAGATGCCAGCCCACTTCATGCCTAATTTAGCATGGCTACCTTGTTCAGCGCTTTGCAAAGGCATTAGTATTTTTTCCTAAGCAGCATCAAGCACCTGAGGATCAGGAACTCGGACATAACTCAGCATCCAATTATAGGGCTTAGGCCTATGAAAGATGACTCATAAAGTGACTGACCAAGATTAAATCTCTCTAAGGGGCTTTTTAAAGAAAAGTATTTGTATTTGAAAAGACACTGGCAGTAAAATGGATTTAGTGATATTTTGACACTCCTTACCAACTCGTGCCCACGCATATGCCCAGCCCTAGGAAGCTCCTCGCAGTTCCACTGGCATGCCTTGCTTGTGTGGTCCCACTGCCTCCAATGCCCTTCCCGACTGCCCATGCAGAAAGAGTATTCTCATCTTTCAATATGCAGGTCAAGAGACCCCTCTAAGTAGCTTTCCTGATCTACTACTCCCTCCACTCTCCACTCTTTCTGATGGAGTCACATGCCCCACCGCTGTGCACCGTGGGCACACTTCTATTCTAATATTCTCATTTTGTTGTTACTCTGTACATTTCTATCTCTCCAGTTA
This sequence comes from Tonatia bakeri, assembly GCA_004024845.1. Classification (NCBI taxonomy): domain Eukaryota; kingdom Metazoa; phylum Chordata; class Mammalia; order Chiroptera; family Phyllostomidae; genus Tonatia; species Tonatia bakeri. Next base: position 25,542 of record PVIA01004229.1, read on the forward strand.
CAGCAGACATTTCTTGAAAATAGACTTCTGTGTCTATATCATCATTGTTCAGTACTGTGCCTGGTATGTAGTAAATTCATAGGCAATGTTTTTTTGAAAAATAAATGGATAAAATGTAGTCAAAACCTGAAATATATTGATGGAGGAAGAGGCAAAGGGTGAGGAGAAGGGAGGACCATCAATCTACTGAGCATCCATCAGGCATGTACTCAGGATGTCTATTTAATGTCTGACGACTCGCCAAATGAAGTGGGAGATGAGGCCTGATGCCAGAGCCATGGTTTTATTTACCCAGCTTGTGAAGCATGAGCACCAGAGACAGCAGGGATTTGAATCAAAGGAAGAACATGGCTGATTGCGAAGACGTGCAGTGGACTCCCCAGTAAGGAGACAGAGAAACATTTTATTCAATTCTATGCCCATGACCATGGCATGCTCTCAGCTTTCAAAAGCATAGCCCTGGGTTCAGACATTTGATCCATCCTTGCACTAATCATGAAGAGTAGATTGAAGGCTGCATCAAATGATCAGACTGGCAAAAGAAGTAAAATGGTTCCAGCACCGGAGACTGCGACATTGGTTGATACGGCTTTACGCCCAGAAGAATGCTGGCTGTGCTCCTACATACGCTTTCATTTGTAAAGGCACGTCTCATTTCCCCACAGCCCCGTATGAAGATTCAGTGGTAAGTGGGTGTAAAAGTGCTTTGTAAACTGCCCCACACTCTTAATTATTCTTGTTTACATGGCAATATGCTTGCAAATGACCAGTATACTCTTGGTCAGCTGGGTCTCTGCATTTCTGTACCATTTTGCTCTGCTGGTAGAACAACTCAAGTTCATGTGTTATACTAACTACACGAAACAGATCTTGGCTCTAATGCTTGCTCAGATGGACAGCATGGATGTTTGACTTTTTCTTTATTGTTGTTTCCTAAGGAAAAAGCAAGGTTATTAAATTATAGTCCAACCTGCAGCCTCCCCAGGAGATCTGTGGCGATGCAGCAAGAAAAGTTCATGCTGATCTAAGTGAAACTTTTTTGTTAGAGACTGATCCAGCTTAGAAGACTCTCAAATCAATGGCTTGGGACATTAAAGTTTGACATCTTCTGTTTGAAAAAGCGAGAATATGAAGTATCCTCATTATAGTTGGCGGCTCCCTGGTCTTAGCTAAGAAGAACTCAAAGTGCCCGGAGGAAACACCAGTTCATGGTGACAAGAGATTAAAAGATCATTTGAGTTTTAAATGCCCAGATGTCTAGGAGAGTCAGCAAAGACTGCTCAGAAATTTAATCAGCACTGAACACATCCTTAAAAGTTTCCTCTGAAAGCGGCTTGAGCCTCAGCTCCCAGTGCGGCCGAAGGCTGCCCTCTCTTGCCTTTCTGTCTTTGTCTATGCACAGGGAAATCAGAAAAATCAGCAAAGCCCTCACTTTTGAAACACTTTAAGGCTTATAAAGCATATTCTCAAAACATGCATTTCCATGACTCCTTGATGTAGTTGTACAGGATTGCATCAACAATGTGGCAGTACAACAACAACAACGAACCCTTGTGCAAAAGTCTGGGTCACCAAACATGAGAAGGCAGACTCTCTTCTCTCAGAAGGAAGCGGCTCTTTAAATTTCTCTTTGACCTGCTGGAAAGTAGAGAGCAAATCCAAGTCCAAAAGCAAACAGAAGTGATGGATTACTGATCGCTACAAACATTCACAAATGGAGCCTTAGGGTAGTGATGAAGCATTAATTTGGGGCATGGCAAGGAGCTATGAGCTTAAGAGACACTCAGTTAATATTGGTTCAGTTGGAAAGTAAGATTAAGTAGATTAAGGTTTGAAATGAAAGGGAAAAAGAAAAAGGTGGTTAAAGAGTCAACAGTCTTTGTAGGATGCTATCAATGGGGAGTTGGCCCAATGTCGCGGTTGAATAATTAACCTTTATTAAATACTAATTCCATTCTAGGCCCTGTTCTAGGATTATATATGTGTTAATTCATTTAATCCTCACAACATCCTATCACGTGAATACAACTAGTATCCCCATTTAACAGGTAAGGCAACTGAGGCAAAAGGAGGTAAGTTTCACAGATATTAAGTAGTTGGGCCAAGATTCAAAGCCAGGAAGTCTGGTTCTGGAACCTCTACCATTTAAAACACCCTGTGATCTTACTCACCTTGATTCTTGATCTTGAAGGCTATACAACAAATGGGGAACTTCTCAAAAGAGCCTATTAGGGACCAGAGATTCTTGTCAAATAAAGCTATTGTGGGATCCAGAGATTTGCATTATTGACAAGCAGCCCATGTGCTTCCAAAGCAGGTTGCTCGTGGACCATAATAATGGAAAACACCAGCTGACGAAATTAACACATATTGGCAGAAAGCAGGTGTCCAACATTCACCAGGTCAGCAGTGTGACCTGAACAATGATGGACCTGAGGGTAAAAGCCCATGAACTTAAGGGTCGATAAGAAAAAATAAAATAGAGAAATGAACATCTACATTTTTCTCCCAGCCCTGCTACATGAAGAAAGCAGAAAGGTGCTGTTTGGTGGGGGTGGTAATAGTCCACCAAGAAGCCCACAGATGAACATCCCTGAGTGTTTTAAAATCAAGAAAGAAAAAAAATTGTTTTGAATGGTAGACCCAAATAGTTCTGCTATGGTTAAGGGAGATTTCCCCAATTCTCCACCATAAAGTAGCTTGTCATGTGGCTGACTCATTGAGCTGGGCTATAATGAGCCACCGTTAGCCTCAGAGGCCTGGTCCTGTGTGGATATACCTAGAACATCATGATTCAGGGTTTGAGAAGCTGCACATCGGACCCTGGACTGTGAGGTTCTGACCAGCATGTGGTCTCGGACAGGCACTGCTAGTAACCAGGACACACCTCTCAAAGGCTTGTCTCTGAGGTAGCCCCCCCATGTCCCCTCCTCATCAGAAGAGAGTCCACCTCATCATTACTTTAGAAACCATGAACTGCATTCAAAAACCCAAAGTGATTTGTGCATAAAGATGTTCACCAGAACATGATTTATAATAATGAAGCACTGAAAACCATCTAAGTGTGCAACAATAAGAGAATGATTTTGTAAACTGGGTATATCCACATAAAAACTGCTGGTACAGTCATCACAGATTTTAACTATACAGCAAATTTTTATATAGAATATTGTTTCAAATATATAAAACAAGTATACTGGAGGAAAAAAATAACCAAAATGTGGATAAAATGTGTCTCTGGATAGTGGAATCACAGGTGAATATTAACGTATATCCAAGTGTGCTCACATGTTCCAAGCTTTATACAATGAGCAGGTAGTACTTTCACAATGAAAAAAACCAACAACCTTGCTTATTTGGGCTGAATTTTAACCCTTCAAAAATTATATCCTGTTAACCTGAGATTAATGTATTAATCAGGTCTGTCTTCAGTGTAGGAATGATAAAAGAAAACAGTTAGCCTCCCTGTACCCACTTTCCAAATTTTGGGACTGACTGAGAGGATGTGGGCGCCCCCAGGAATAAAATGCAGAGGCCAAGCCTTCCTCTTGTAAGAAAGGAGACACTGTGATCACACCTAGCAGTTGCCAGACAGGAAACATGAAAAACCTCAATATATTGAGCAGGACTTCCTCCCTTTCATCCCTGCCCTTGGATGTGGGAAGTTAATAGGGATGTTGTTAATTGGCTGGTTTTCATCTTAAGTGGCTAATGAATCTATTCCAATCTCAAGAAAAACCAAAGAGGAAGAAACTAATAACAGGAGGATTCAGCTGCTGATTGATGTTGCAAAGAGCCTGCATTTTAAGTGTCAGGAGGTCTGAGGCCCTGAGGCTCAGAGCAGTGACTCCCAGGGAGTGGGGGCTCCATCAGGTGACCGTCCCTGCTGGGACACACCAGGCCTTCCTGTCTCTTTGAAGACAAACGGAAACTGAAGGCACACATTTGATTTTGTCATGGAAGACTGAATGCAGCTTATTAAGCAAATGCAGGCTCAGTCTGGGCTGGGAACAGATTTGGTAGGGCTGACGCTCTTGTACCAGATGGGTTCCAGGGCCTTCTGGAAGGTACAAGTTAAACCCATCTAAGCAGAGTTTGCTCATTCTTTCCCCACACCAATTAGTTCTGCCATTTAACACAGGGATTAGCAAGTACATTTCCCGGGACAGTCTCATCAGAGGATCAGAATCCAACCACTTAGTAGAGTGAGGCTTCTGCAAAAATTTGAGGCCAGCTAAATTGGTTTTCCACATTTTTTTCACTTGCCTTCTAAAGCCTCCATCCCACCCTGTTCCCTTCCCAGGTAGTCTGTGACCCCTTTCTCACTCCTTTTTGGTCTACCCCTCTGACTCCTGAGAACAGCACAATCATACGTCCTGAACTACAACTTGGTACTTGTGATCAGACACAGGCAAATACACTCTTGGGAGGGGTGGCAGAGTGCTGGAAACTTGTGCTAGATCAGAAATTCAGAGCTGTATCTAAACTATCCTAAAAAGAAGGCAAGGAATGTAAGGAAAAAAAAATAGACCAATGGAAGTGAATAAGAAAAGAAGGAGCATATGATGAAAGGAGCTAATGTACCACCAACACTGACCTCAAAACTAGCTGACAAAGGTCCCAGGGCTCAGGCCATCTGCCCGTTACAGCAGGTGAAAGGACTTCAAGGATAGCAGGGTGAAGAACCCAGGATTTTCAAAATAATAAAGAATAAAGTCTTTCCCGTGCTCCTCTGTTTCCATTCCTTTTATACACCTTTTTGACCTTTGGTCTCATCTAAAATAATCATCCACTAAGAGGCGTTACAACTTCCAGTTCTATCGTGCTTCCCTTCCTCTCCACAGTCTGCAGAGGACTTGCAGGACTTGGTTCTAACTACTTCTACCTACTGATCAGATATTTGTAGTATCTTTGGGGCTCAGGAACTCTCAATGTCTCCTCATTGCTACTAACACATTAGGGCCTCTGTTAGTCCAGCTTTCAAACCCTCCACCGTCCAGCAGCAACCTGTCTTTGGGGCGCGTCTCCTACTGCTCTTCCTCCCGTGCTCTGGCTCCGCAGAACAAGAACCCTGTCATTCTCTGTCATTCTCTACGTGTCCTGGAGCTTTCCTCTCTTCGTCATACCATGCTCTTTGCCTGATATGACTGCTCATTTTTTAAAAGATTTTATTTATTTATTTTTAGAGAGGGAAGGGAGGGAGAAAGAGAGAGACACATCGATGTGCGGTTGCTGGGGGCTGTGGCCTGCAACCCAGGCATGTGCCCTGACCGGGAATTGAACCTGCGATGCTTTGGTTCACAGCCCGCACTCAATCCACTGAGCTACGCCACCCAGGGCCTATGACTACTCATTAAAATCCTACTTATTCTCCAAGGCTGGACTCAAGTATTTCTTCCTTTGGGAATTTCCCACAAGGCCCCTTTCTGTCTCATGAAATGGTACGTACTCTCTTCTGACTCTGAAATTCTTCTGTATCCAATATTTCTCTTATGCCACTTCTTAGAATATCTCTTACAATAGTGGAGGACAGCACATTTTTATGTCTTTGTATTTCTTGTAGCTTATAGTGTGATAACAGAATATTAATTGTCTGATAAATGAGTGAAGAATTTGACCACAAACTCTGAGTGAATGCTACCACGCTACACTGATGGATCTCTCCCTTATTCTTGCTTGCTTCCTCTTAGTCTCATACGCACACACATATACACATTTCTGTCAGTGAGAACAATTCAGATATCTTAATTAAAACACAAAAGAGTGATAACTAGAGGGAAAAATAGTGTAAAAATGATGATTAATGCTTCTATTCTCTTAAATAAGACAAATCTTTTTCTATGTGGCTTTTAGAATATAATTATTTATGAATTTCTCTATGTGGAATCCACTTTGTTTCAGAGGCCTTTGGGCAGTTTTTATAAGGCAAAATCTTGATTTTTAGGATATATTGTCACATGGCAAAAAAGTGAAGCAAAGACTTCATCTAGACTTCTAGGCCACTGTCACCTGTGTGGAGGTGGAAGACTAGAAGAAGCAGCCAAAATGTCCGTAGTGGAAAATGGGAGGGCCTCGGGAAATCCCACCTCCCTGAGGTTTGTAGATAGAGTACATGTTCTTGCTGGTACAGACATGACCTTGTGGGTGTCTTTGCAGACTATATTAGTGCTGTGCAAATATTCCTAGTCAATTGTAAAGGCACATTATACTCAGGGAAATTATTCTCCCAGCAAACAGACAGATGTTTAACTTCACTTAATATAACACTATAGTCTGAATTCTTAATGTGAGCCAGGGGTCCTTTTCCGAGGTAGAGTAAAATGGTGTATGCCCACCAGAAGTATTTCAACAATGTGGTGCTTTGCAGTGCAGATTAAGTCATCTCCTCTTTCTGACACAAACTTTCTGCTCCTTCATGCAGTGATCTCATTTGCTGAGGACACGGCGCACCTAGCGGACCTTGGCAATCACGAGAGGATGCAGGAGGTGTTGCGATGACATTTATCAACCTCTCTGAGAACTTTTAAGCGCCTCTGCTCGCAAATACTTACAGAATAACATAGCATGACTTACTTCCAGCTGTAGGAGTCTGCTCCCAGAAACACATGAAACACATCCTTTCCAAAGATATTAGGAAGATTTAAGAGTCTCAAGGAAAAATAAAAGGGTGGGCAAGGTTAGACCAAACACACATGTCTAGATTCATTCTTGGGGGCTTGGGCCCACAGTGAACAGATCTGTCTGTCTGCTAGTGGTTATCAGGGATAATTGTCCTTCAGAGTTCTGAAGTAGAAGGGGCTCAGGAAACTTAGCTACACCTGAGTTTAGACACAGTGGAATGTCTTTTAATGCTGGATTTAGAAACAAGCCCAACAATGCTGGGACTTAGTACAGGGGCCAATACCCATGTAAAGTCCTCGCAGTTTCTAATCTATGGTTTGTCTTTCTTTGCTCCGCCGGAGGTGCTGCTGCTACTGGGTCTCAACAGCCGCGTTTGTGCTTTATTGGGTCACTTATTCGGACTCCGCCCACAGGGAAATAGAGAGCCGGGGAGGCCCCGCCTCTTCCTGTTTGCGTCTATTCCAGTTGATGATGGGGTTTCACTCTGGCAGTAGCGTGTGGTTCCAGTGTGTATGCTTTCACTCCCATGCTCCCCAAACCAGCTTCATTACCACGCCTTTGAGATTCCAACACCGACCAGCTGGTTATATGCCCAAGAGATCTGCATATCAATACGCAGAGGCCTCAATAGGAGACCTGCTCTGGGCCGCCAGTTCTGGGGCTTTCTCCTCTAAGCTTCGAAATTCTCATTCCAGTCTCTGCTTGTTCGTCCAGCTCTAGGGTGGTGGCTGGTTTCTTTTATTATGATTCCTATGATACACTAGGGTCCCTCTTTCACCCCTTTCCAACCCTCTGATTAAACAATTGCTTGATATTAAATTATCTGTGTTGAAATAATTATGTGGTTTCTATTTTCTCGGCTGGGCCTTAATTGATATTATTTACTACTTATACAGACTTTTACAATAGTGTTGATATTATGTGTACATTTTGGTAGATGTGTTCCTGCACTAAATATGTAAAAGTGTATGGCCAACTGTATTTGTTAAAAAATGATAGGTCAATATTGCTCTCCTAAAATATATCAATGATGTATTGAGTAATAAAAACAATGTTCTTATAAATGACAAGCATGTGTTTTATAATTAGGGAAAAATGAAGGAAATGGTTAAGAAGTATAAAATAGCAGGATACTGTGATCTCTAAGAAAGTATTTTATTATTCCTGTTAACATTTATTATTCCTCTTAAAATGTCTTTAACATACGTAATCAGGACAGTATGATTTTTTTGTCCATATTTAGCTGGGATTGCAATATCTACAAAACAATTAAGATGCAATTTTTTGATGAATTTCCTGCAATTTTAAGCAGAAAACATTTATATAATGTGCGTAATTCAAAGGCATACACGCTATTGCATCTAAAATTTAACTTTTCAGCTAAATATAGTTAAAACCAACTCACATTAAAGTCCACAGCTGGGAAGAAGAATTAGCAAAAACTTTAATTAGGGTTCCATTTACACTTCTATGTGCAAGCCCATTCATGAATTAATTTAAACTCAGTGCCTCTGCCTTCAATCAAGTTGTAACTACCTGTCAGAAAATGACAGTGTTTGAGTATCCGCACATATGTTTCAAATGTCTACATCTTGATTCCTTTGTCAAAATTTCCACTTAGAGTGTTGTGGATGGGCTCTAAGGCATAGCAACAGGGTTGGCCTCTGAATCTGGCCAACCTTGAACATGCTCTGGTGTAAACCAAAACTGAAGAGCCTACTAAGACAGTTGATCCTCAACCTGTCATAAAGCAGGTGGGGTGCATGATGTAGGGGAGCAAGTATTGAACAGGAAAGTTAGAGACTTGAGTTCAGGGCCATGTTCTAACCTTGGGCTAACCTTAGTCTGTGAAATGGGCTTTGGATTAGTAGAGCTTTGTTTGTCCTTCTGCAGCCTGCCCGTGTGAAAGGATCAGTCACCTGCAACATCTTAAAACAGCTTAGTCTGAGGCAGTAGTTACCAAAATGTTGGAGGGCATAGCTCTACCAGTGAAAAAACAAAGTTTAACATTAACGCTCAGATATAAATTTTTATCCATAAATTAGATACATATGCTGTTGTATTAATTATTACTAGTATTGAGTACCTTCTAACACTGAATATCAGCCAGCATCCTCTCCCATTCACTTGCGGCCACAATGACTTCCTTATGGACCCTTGACCTTGCCAACCATGTTCTTACCTCAGTCTCTACCCTTGATAGCTTCCTTCAGCTAGCCATTTGGTTCACACCCTCACCTACTTCAGGTCTTTGCTCAAACGTCACTTTCTTAGAAGGCCTTCCCTGACAGCCATATTTAAATTTCAAATCCTTCTCCACACTGCCCCTAGTCCCCCCTTTTTGCTTTACTTCTCTCCAGAGCACTGGGGCCATGTGTTCTCCATTTATCTGGGGATCCCTCTTTCCCTGGCCCACATCTTCTGTGCCCATGGAGGCTGTCCTGCATGGATGACCCCAACTGGACTCCTTGCACTCTGGCTTCCAGTTGAGTTTGGCCAATGGGAGGCACCAGCAGGGGACTGCAGCGTGGCTGATGGATGTGGCTGCTCTGCTCTCCCAAGGCCCCAACTCCTGTCGGGGGTCCTCCTAAACCCATAGCTGCTGCTCTCTATTGATTTGGGTCCTGACACCCTCCCCTGGGGGAGACAGCTCCCCATTATTGGTAGCCCTGGGGTGTTTCACCATTCCTGTTGGTTTCTCTTCAGCCTGGCCTAGCGCTCTGCAAACAGTGCTTCCTTATACTTTCCTAATCATTTATTCTGAATGTTGACTATTTCTTTCCAGGACCCTGATTGATACGACCCTTACCTCCATTAAATACACCACATATTTATATGGATAGTCTGTTTCCTCTCATTAAAGTGTGGATTTCCGGAAGGCGGAGATTTCCCTTCTGATTTGCTGTTGTTCCCTGCCGTATCCTCGGTTCCCAGCACACAGGAGGCACTCCCGCAGTTGCCAAGTACACTGGTGAATAATATTTTCCTCCCGAATCCCTCTGGGTTGTCTTGCACATTCAATTTGGAAATCACTAGCTTAAAGTAAAAATATGTATTGTTCTTTGCCTGATTTTACTAACTCTTAGATTAATTTAGCCTAATTCCCATCTGATACAGCTCTCTGATTATTTTTTAAATCACAAGAAATGTAATTTAATATCAAACTCTCCTGGAAAATCTGGCCTCCCACAGGAGTCCTGTAATTAGGGCCCCAACAGATATCGTGCCAATCATGGGAAAGACTTCATTCCTTCACATTTCTGTTCTGTCTTCAAGTTAACAGATTTGTCCTTCTCCATCCTGATTTCTGCTTTAAGATCTTTTCCTCCTTTTTTCCAATAATGACGATAAAAGCTGCCTTCCAAAAGTATAGCCTTGGCTCACCCACTTTTTCTCTATTCTTAACAAGAGAAAAATCACTCAGCATCTTGTTTCCTCGGCTTACTCTCTTCATTTGCATACAATGCTCCATTATTTAATTAACTTACGAGTTCTAGGGTTTAGTAGACCAAATCAGACTTAATTGTGTTTAATAACAACATCCCTTAGAGCAGAAGAACTAATTAAATGGCAAGTAGTTTTTTAAGATCAGAAACACATAAATCCATTCCTGTCCTTCAATGTGAAAATGTGGGTGACTGCTTCTCACTGAATCACCTAACGCCTATTAAACACACCCAGCGCTTTACTTGTAGATAAACCAGATCATTTTTCACAGGTTTGATTTTTTTCCCTCTGCATTAACTGAAAAATGCATCTGGGTACTAAGAGTTGCTACTGTACTGAACAGAAGAACCTGATATTCCAGACAACCTCCTGGAACCTGCTGAGGTTGCTGTGGGACGGAGAACATAAGTGGCAAGAAACTGCTGAATCCTGCAGCCAGGAGGACACATTTTGTAAACACAGTAACTTCCACGTGCACGTGGCTCCATTTTTAAATGCTGTGCTCATCTCTGGCTATATATAGCGGCATGAGTGAGAGTTTTCGCACTTGGTTTTAAGTTTCTTGATCTGCAAGTCAAAACATTGGGATGTTCAGAGAGTCTTGGGGAAGAAGAGGAAATTAACTGCAATGTCATTAAAGTGAAACGGGTGCCTGTTGCAGCCAAAATGGGTAATCCTGCACAGTTTCATACAAAGAAAGGTAAAAATTTCTTTCACTTGAACTTGAACAACATATGTATGTTTCCCTCTGTATCAGTTTGTTTGGGATGCCATAACAAGTGCCACCGACTGGGTGGCTTAGGCTCGTAGTTCTGGAGGCTGGTAGCCCAAGATCAAAGTGGTCGCAGAGGGGGTTCCTTCTGAGGCCTGCGAAGGAGCACCCATTCCAAGAGTATCGCTGTCTTGGATCCCGTTAGCCTTCCGGCAGCTGGGTGGTCCTCGGCTTCCACACACCATCCCTACCTCTGCCCTTATCCTCCCATGGTGTTCTCCTAGGGTGTGTGTCTGTGTCCCAACTTCCCCTTTGTATGAGGACACCTGTCATAGTAGATTTAAAGGGCCCCTACTCCAGAATGACCTCATCCTAACTTAACTAATTACCCGTGCAATCGCCCCATTTCCAAATAAGGTCACATTCTGAGGTTGGGACTTCAACATGAGTTATTTTGGCAAGAGCAGGGGTGGGAAAAACACACAATATAATCCATAACAAATAGTAAAAAAAAAACCCCAAAATTAGGTCTCAAAAGATGCGAAGAGACCACTTTATTCAAACGCTTTGTTTTTTAGTGAAAACTAGAAAAGTCAAGAAGTGACTTGTTCAGGACTTCCTGGCAGTGTTAGTAACAGAGATCTAGAACACAGAGCTCCCGGGGCTTCCCTGAGCCCAAGGCACCACCTTTCGTGACGTTTCTCCTGACGTGGAGACCCGTTTTGCATTTGCAGAGGGGGAAGCAGCAGCAGCAGCCTGTCCGTCTGAGAAACCTGCCCGGGGTGATGCCATAGGTCTACACCAGCTGGCTTTGTGAGGCTCATCCACCACTGGCGGACTGAGGGAGGGAAAGCTAGGTGTAAACACTGAAAAACAAATCCAGCTGAATGCCAGACACAGTACCTGGCTCTTGGTCTGCGTTCCAAGACAGTTTGACTTCATAAGTTAAACTATTGACAATTTTAGTAGTGAAAAGAATTACTGCAAAAGCATTTAGTGCCTCTATGGTAAAAAGTGTTTTCCAATCCATTATCTCTCATTTGTCCCCTGCAAACTCTGAGAGACAAGCATTTCTATTTGACAGAAAGAGAAACTCGGGTTCAAAGGTAAGTGATTCTCTAGCTACAGTGTTACAGCCTGACTTGATAAAGCTGGGATGTTATCTCAAGTTTGGATTCACTTTCCAGTGCTCTCTTTACTGAATTCTTATTGTTCTGAGAAGAGCAAAATTTTAAAATTTGGTGGGCTGGGTGAGAAAATTTGGGGGGCTGTGACGTGCAGACACAGACAACAGTATGGTGACAGCTGGGGGAAAGAGGGGTGAGGAAGGTTGAAGTGGGCAAAGGGGGGACAGATGGGGATGGAAAGAGACTGGACTTCGGGTGGCAGGTACGTGGATGCAGTGTGCAGATGGTGTTTTGTTGGGGTGCACACTCAAGACCTGCATGGCTATGTGAACCAACAACACTCCAGTAAATTCAATAAAATAAAAATAAATAAATAAATAAATAAATACATAAAATTTAAAATCGAAAAACAGAAACATTTTAAGCTCATAAATGTATGGGCAGTTACCTCCCATTTTTTTCTACTCCTCCCTCGAGATGGAAATTTGGGACAGCCACTCACAGGCCAACCACCCCCCTCTCTGATAATTCCTCCGAGTACTTGGGCACCCACCACTTTGCACTCAGCCGATGGCCATGAACTATGGGGAGGTGATGACAGTCTACCATCAGACCTGAGGGAGTCACAGAACCTCAGGATTTGGATCCGCCTACAGGGTTTCAAAACAATGGTCTCTGTTTTGCATACAAGGAAGCTAAGGCCCTAGGTCATAGAGCAAGTTAAAAACCGGGCACCCTGACACTGGCCCCAGTGTTCTGGTGACTGTAGGATGTGGCCCCCTTTTCTGTAAGAGCATGATCAGCTCAAAAAAAGCCCTCATCAGACTGCTTTTATCCCACATTCTCTGAAAATAAGAAAGGTCATTAAAGATGCACGGGAGAGAAAGCAAAGAGTACCATACAGTGCAACAATGATGTTCAAAGTTATTAAATTGGCAGCCCCAGAGCCCTTGGTGGATGCAAGTAGTTCCCCTGTATGCAAATGAAAAGAGGTCACCTGCTGCAGGGCAAGGTTTCTTTCTATAGAGGCCCCGTTACAGTTCCAGGGGAAAGAACGCTAATTCCTTCCAGGGAGTCTGTGTAAAAGATGAGGTGTGTTTCTTTTCTGGCTGTCAAGATTCTCACAAAAGAGACAGGAAGTTTGAGGCTCTATTACTGACGATCTTCCCAAAGAATATGCTGCATCTCATTTTATAAAATAGCCTCACTTATAGGTGAAGTATTTCATGGTCTTCATGCAGAAATGGAAAGTTTTGGTAGAAGTCTTAAAAGAATAAAGAATGCAAAAGAGAGAAGAGAGGAAGAGGCACAGAAGGCTGGGAGCTGGTTTCGCTGTGTCTGGGTCTTTCTGGACACAAAGGGGTCATCTCTTTGACCTCAGGGCCTCATCACCTCTGAGTGGTTGTTCCGATGGCCTCAAGTCATTCTGGCCATTGTCCACACTGCTGCATGGGTTGTGTTTTCTCATCACCCATGGAGACCCTTGCTATCTCCACCCTCTAAGGTCACCTTGCTCAGTAATGTTTGTGAGGTGCTTGGAAATCCAGCTTCTGCTCGTTCCTGCTCCACTGCTCCAGGTGACTCACCTGTCAGCCACAGTTGGCCACCTGCCACTCCTCAAACATGTCACTTGTTGCCACTGCCTTGAGCATACCTTTTCATCTTTCCCTCCTTAATCAAAATTCTCCCTGAGAATCAAGGCTCAGCTGAGAGACTCCCTTTGCTGAGAAACACTTGAGTCAGAATAAATCATTCCCCATCCCAGCTCTTCCTCTGGGGCTTGGCTCTGCTTCCTATTTTAAGCTTTGGTTCTTTTGATTAGACCTAAACACGAAGCCATTTGTAAACCAATGCCAGATCTAATAACTTTTTCAAAACTTCATTTTGAACTACTTGTAGATTTACAGAAAAGTTGCATGGACAGTACAGCAAACTCTCAGTTAATAACTTTTAGAATCATGGAATGTTTTATAGAAACATATAGAGTGAGATTATAAACACCTATATCCTCACCTCCCATCTCAACACTGTGCTTCAGGGTTTTTTTTTAAAGACAGAACCCATTACTGTTATTTTAAAAGTCCTCTGTATCCTTCTCTCTGATTGTCCTTAGAATTAATCTCTCCTTATTGAGTGTTTATGATGAACTAGCATGCTTTTTATATATGTAATCAGAATTTATACATGATTGTTTTGTATGTTGTCAAGCTTTATATATAATAGAGCATTATTTGGTAGGTATCACTTGTTCATGTTTTGCTTTTTCATGTGTTTATGATTTTCTAGCTCTCATTTATTCATTTACTCTTCTGTAGAATATTTTATTATGTGGATACACAGCCACTTATGCTATTTGATTGCTAGACATTTCAGTTTCTCATTTTTTTTTAGTGTTGACCAAGGGAAACATACAACAATGCTCACTGAGGCACAGGTTTTATTAGCAAAATGAGGCAGTGCACCTGGACTGATGCATGAACTCTAAACTTCCCACCCTGGAGCACTATTCACGTTCTCATGGAAAAAAAAAATTAGAGACATCAAAATAATATTTTTGTCAGTGGTGAAAGGTTTCTTGTTCCTTTTGGTTCAGCAAAAAATTCTTTTTTTTTCTTTAGATACACAAAAAAGCAGGGTGAAGGGAGGCTACGAGAGTTTTTTTGTACAGAGATACACATATAACAGAGACCCCATTAGCCTCTGCCAAGCTCTCCAAAATCCTAGGAACGGAAGTAGGAGATGTTGTTTGTACTATTATACAAAATAGTAAAATTAAGCCAAAGTGTACCTGGAGTCTTATCTCTCTTAAATTCTAGTTTCTTGTGTCCAGCCCTGGCTCAGATTGCTTTCATTGTTCCCGAAATAATAAACAGTTTAAAAAAATCACCCAGGCTACACAAGATATAATTGTTTTCTTTCTAAAGAGTTTTAAGATACGAGAGTTACCCCTATAAATAAGTCCACAGAAAAGAGGAGGCTCAGCCAGCTCTACTATTTTGTGAGCTAATTAAAGAAGAACTTGGATTTTATTTCTCAATGATTTTATAAAGATTGTAAGGTAGGTGAGAAATGTGATTACAAGGTGTTCAGGCAGGAAGATAGACGACTAGTATCAACTCAGAGTTCTTTCTGGTTCTACTGGGACATTTGCATTTATTGCCCTTTCCCGTCTGCTTATTATGAGAGTATCAATCTCATGGACATGGTAACAGGATGGAGACGCCGGGATGAATATGGTACTGTCTGCCCTTAAGAAGCCACTAGCCATTTGCCTGAATATGTGAAAATATAACAGAGAGAGAGAAAGACAGACAGACAGTCAGACAGAGACGGCACGGTCTCTGGGGAAAGCAGGACATTGGGTCGGAGTGCTAAAACATAGGAGAGTAAGTGCATTCCACGTGGAGGGGGCGTGTGAGCAACGGCATGGAGTACTAACAGGTTCTTGCTGCCTACAAGGAACACCTGCACTAGCACAGCTACTTGGAACCTAAGTCCCGGTTTCCATCATTTGGTCAGTTCCACTGCTACCCAAACCACGATGTAGGAGAAATAACACAACTTGGGTGAAGAGAAAATAACACACTGTGCACCACACGCCAGCTACGTAGAACCACCGTCTATTGCCCAAGAGGGCCATGAATTTTCCAGCCTCCAAGCGTTTGGTACACCTCTACGTTGTATGACATTCTCTGTGTGCCCCACTTCCCTGTGGCCTCATGCATCCTTAAAGCTCATATACCTACAACTCGGAGGGAATCTCGTTCTCTTTGAGCAGAGGAACTAGAAAACTGGGTTCCTGTTGGTTCAAAGACAGTATGTGTGTGGAGGGCGGGGGGTGGGGAATCTTCATTAATTTTCTTCCTCCCTTCTCTCTCATTGCTTTTTTCTCAAGGTGAACCAATTCATGGAGGGTGTGAAATGGCATAGGAAACCTAAAACCCTGACTTTTAAGAGAGAAGACCCCGGAGAGCAGCCTGTGGGGACTGAAGAATGGAGAGAAGTCACGGAAAGGTGGTCAAGAGAAAACAGCCCCTCTGGGAGCGCAGGAATTCCCGGACTCGGTGCTGAGCTACACATGCATTGAAATGACAAGAGGTAGCTTAGCAAATGCTTCCAGAACTGAACTGTGGTAAAACAAAGGGTTTCCCCTTGGGCCGTGTACACATGAAGCAGACAGATGAGCAGTACAAATGCTTTCAACACTGAACTGATGTAGAAACCACAGCTTACAGACGCCAGGTGTGGCAAGACCCACACCAGGTTTTCCTAATTCAAACAAAAAAACAAAACAAACAAAAGGAAAACATTCTCTGTAGGCTTTTAACAGGACCAGAGTCACACACATAATTCCCAAAATGCCCATGATACAATCCAAAATTACATCATCCAAAAAAAAAGCAAGGAAATTTCACCAAATCTCCAAAGGAAGGACAATCAGCTGACACCTGTCTTTGAGATGACTCACATGCTGACATCACTGGGCAACGCCTTTAAAGTACTTATTGTAACTATATTCCATGAAGTAAGGAAAAAAAAACTTTTGAAATTGTAAGGCAAGAATTAGAAAATATAAAGATGAACTAAATGGAAAAATGTTACAAATACAAAATAAGACAAAATTTTACTGAATGAACTCAATAGCAGAGCGGACAGGGCAGAAAGGAGTCACTAACTTGAAAATAAATTAATACAAATTCTCCTTTCTGAACAAGAGAGACAAAAATAAAGTTGAAAAAAAATACGAGCAGAATCCCAGGGACAAACCTTGCATTTATGTCATTAGAATTCCAGGAGAGGGAAATAAGATTGGTGCACAAAAAATAGAGCTGAAAATCCCCAAATTCAGTGAAAGCCATCGATGTACAGATATAAGAGCCTGAGAAAACCCTCAAAAGGGACATGCAGAGACATCAGAACCAAACTGCTGAAATCTGAAGATAAAGAAAAGATCCTGAGAGCAGCATATAAAAACTCGAACACACTACATGTAGGAGGGCAATTCACACGAGAGTGCATTTCCATGAAAATCACGGGAGCCAGAAGACAGCGTAATAACCTATTTAACATGCTGAAGCCAAAGAGCTATTATTTCAGAATTCTATGTCCACCAAAAATATCATTCCAGAAAAAAAGGTGAAATGAAGACATTCTTGGGTGAAGAAAAGAAAAGAAATAGCTAACAGAACTCATGGCAAAAGTCCTGCTCTAAAAGAAATGATAGAAGAAGCTCTTTAGGCAGAAAAGAAGGGATGCTAATGGAAGACTTGGAACAGCAGGAATGAAGGAAGAACACAAAAATGGCAACTGCCTGGGTAAATAAAATAGCCATTTTCCTCCTTTATGTTCTTTAAAATAACATTCTCTGATGCAGTTTTCAATTTCTTAGAGAAGAAATACATTTGATAACTACAGCATAAAGGAGGGAGCATAAAAAATCTATGTGGTTGCACATTTCCACATTTTTCTTTAAGTGGTAGAATATGAACTCTGTAGACTGAAAAGCTAGGCATGACTATTTTAATCACTTGAGCAATCAGTAAACTATTGAGACATAGTCAAAACTAAACTAAAACTGAATACTAAAAATATTCAAATAATCAAAGGCTGAAAAGGGTAACAAATAAAAAAAAGAGTGAACAAAATAAAAACAATAAAACTATAGACTTAAAATATAATTGTATCAATAGTTTCATTCAATGCAAATTTTCTAGGCAAAATTTTAAAAAAGGTGATCAGATTTTAACAAAACTAAGATTTAACTTTATACTATCTATGAGAAAACCACTTTAAATATAATGAAATAGCATGAAAGTAAAAAAGAAAAAAATTGCCCAGGCTGATGTAGCTCAGTGGATTGAGTGTGGGCTGCGAACCAAAGGGTCAGGGGTTCGATTCCCAGTCAGGGTACATGTCTGGGTTGCAGGCCTGGCCCCCAGTATGGGGCATGTGAGAGGCAACCACACATTGATATTTCTCTCTTTCTTTTCCCCTCTCTCTAAAAATGAATAAGTAAAATCTTTTTGAAAAAAGAAAAAAGCTGTACAATGAAAACAACTTGAATGACTACATTAATATCAGACAAAGTATACTCCAAAACCAGGAAAATCACCCAGGATGAAGAAGGGCATGACATAAAGATGAAAGAGTCTATCCACCAAGGAGACATAACAATCTTACATGTGTTGTACCACATAGCAGAGCTTTAAAATGCACAAAGCAAAAACTGATGAAGATGGAAAAAATAGACAAATTAAAAATTATGCTTAGATGAGGAACATTCCTCTTAGCAATTAAAAGGACAAGTAAATACAAAGTCAGCAAGTATATAGCAGTTCTGAGTGAGACTCAGCCAACTTCATGTACCCAGACCATCCAACACAACAGAATGACGATACATTTTTTTCAAGGGGTGGTGATACTGCCACCAAGACAGGCAATATCCTGGTCACAAAACAAACCTTAAAAAACTTCAAGTGATTTAAACAATACAAAGTATGTTCTCTGACCACAATAACGTTATGCTAGAAATCAATAACAGAAAGATGTTTAAAAATATTTAAAAATTAAATATCACACTTGTAAACAATACATTGGTCAAAGAGGAAGTCTCAGGGAATATTAGAAAACATTTTGAACCGAATAAAAACGGAAGTACCACATAAGATGGTCAGTCTTATGTGGTCAACTGAGCTACGTTCTTGTCCTTGTTACTTAATAAACATGAATCTAGGTGCTGCTGTGAGGTCAATGTCATGAAAATCTACAGTCATTTTACTTTTAACCAGGAAGATGATCAGCTGAAAGGCTAAAATAAGGCTATTTTAGAACAGTGTCCCTCTAAATTATCTTCTCTGAACTACAGTGAGCATATTGAATGGGAGAAAAGATTTGAACCATAAGAAATAGCCCAGTTCTTTTCTGAACTCAACTATATAATGATTCTTCCACCCAGATGAATATTTATCAAGTACCCTCAGTGTGCCAGTTACTGGGTTTAACTTGAAGATTAGACCAAAAATTAAAATAAGTGAATGAATAATCCTTAATAAACTTCTTGTGGATCTTACAGAATGACTAGAGAATGAGCAGAAAAGTCCATTCCAGGCAGAGAGAAAGGATATAAACAAAGAAATGAAAATAAAATAAGAAAAAATTATGGCCTGAGAAGTACAGGTTGGTAGTTACAAAATAGTCATACGGATTTAAAGTACAGCATATAAAATATAGTCAATAATATTGTACTGACTATGCATGGTGCCAGGTGGGCACTGGAAATATTAGGGGGATCACTTTGTAAAGTATATGATTGTCTAACTACTATGCCGCACATCTAAAAGCAATACAAAATAATATTAAACGTCAACTGTAATTGCAAGAAAAAATTTCAATTAAACAAAAGAAAAAAAATATGGTCTGGGAAACTACCTTTCTGCTCCTACCTTCCTTTTGCAGGTCTCTGATAATAGGGATTGGGTGCCCTTGCAGTGAGGCAATCCAAGCATATGGAGCTATTGAGTGGGCTGTTGGGAGAGAAACAGATGTTCACACAATGGTTAACTAATGCAAGGAGTAGGAAAGGGAGAGATGGAACACACTCTCGGGCAATGCAAGCTTTGTGCTCCCAGTGAAATTTTTATAGCATCTTTAGTTTAAAAACTACTATGCAAGTTTGGGCAAAAACAGTTGTCCAACTGCAAGCTATCCAGGTTAAGTCTTTATTTCATTTGAATCCTACTAAAATACACTTTTCTTAAATCTCCTTCTTATGATATCTCGAAAGTCTAATTCTTCAATTTAATTTTATGAGAGTGGAGATTATAATGAATAGGAAAAACAAAGGGAATTACCCAAAGAAAGGCATTTCCTTGAGAAAAAAATCACTTCCCACAGTAAAAGAAACCTTTTTTTTCAATTAATTTTTTATTTCCTGATGATTTTAGAAAGAGAGGAAGGAGGAGAGGGAGGGAGGGAGAGACACAGAGATACAGAGAGAGACACTGAATCATTGTTCCTCTTATTTATGTATCACCGGTTGATTCTTGCTTCCTATATGTGCTCTGGCCAGGGACAGAACCTGCAACCTTGGCATATCAGGATAACACTCTAGCCAACTGAGTTATCCAGCCAGGTGCAAGAAATCTTTCAATTTTTTCCCTCTTGTAAATGAGGTGTAGAGAATGGGTAGTTTAAAATCTAAGTTAAAAGCTACCACTGCAGATATTTTTTGTTCTATGCTTTAGGACTTTTAAAAAGGAAAGGTGATTCTACTATAACGCTGCATAATTTTTGTAGAGAAAGCAGAGCTGTATTGCTGCCCCAATGCTGAAATGACTATTTGGCTTATTCAGAATTATTTGAAGTATTAGCTCACTTAGGATAAGCATGATAAGCATTAATCTTCTCCTGACCTAATTCAACAGCCTTTCCAAAGTGTCTAAGGCATACTCTTCAAAGATTCTTTCCAATTTTATCTGGAAAGTATTCATTGTTTTGTTTATTCTGCTTATCAAAAGTCAGAGATTACATTTCATTTGCTCCACTACTAGATCCATTTCAAAATAAAGTAACGTTTGCATTTAAAGGTAAAATACCTGCATTCCAGGAATGAAACAGAAATAGAGAGGAGTCAAGATGCAACCAGCAATAATAGGTGGATTTGAAGCTGGGCGGAGAAGCCTTAGAGAAAAATGGACAAATAATGAAAATTTACTTGACTACATCATAAACCTGCATGGGAAAGGCTGCTCTAAAACTTCCACATTTGAATAAATACTATGTGGTAATTAGAATTAATTTGTTAATAGAGGTGATCTAAATATATACTTTAAAATACACTATAAAATATTCTAGATCAGAGTTCTGATGTGATTGAAAAACAGTTATCCATAATTTCGTAGTTAAGGACCTGGAGCTATTCATTAGTCTCAGTGATGTCGGCGAGTCTCAGACCAATAGCGGACAGTCTAAATATGAACCTAGAATAGAACGTGCATTTTTACAGGCAGCTGTGAGCTTGAGGTTTCTTATCCATAAACAGCAACATCATGCTTATTATCTGCATAAGCTTAGGAGCAGAAAATACATATACTTCAACCAAATGATTTCTTCCCTAGGAAGCATAAAATACTGAGTGAGTTTGTATTTGAATATGTCCTTGGGCATGATGAACCAAAAACATATGTGTGTGGAAGATATGGATCCCTTAAAATGAAGAATCTTTGGATAGTCTAGCGTTTTCTTTTTACATGAGAAAGCTTAGTCAACATCCTTTGGGATGATCAATTCTTGACAGCAACCGCAATGGAAAATTAACATTTACTTAACAGGACTTGTGATATTCTAGAGAACACTGATATGGGAGTAAGAGTTACCCTTACCTAGCTAAGTTTCTATAGTAGAAATACTTATGGGTGTAATTTTAAGCTTTCCACTTCTGCCATTTTAAAAAAGTCTTATATATAAAATTTGCAAGATGATGCTAATGCAGTTCTTATGGTAAAATTTATAGTGTTATATCACTACACTAGAGAAGAAAACAACATTAAAATCAAAGATACTTTTATCTTAAGAAGACAGAACAAAGAACAAATTAAACTTGAAGTAAATAAATAAAAGAAAAAAATAAAAATAAGAGTGAAAAAAGGCAAACAATAAAGGAAATCAACAATATCAAAATTTGGTTCTTTGAAAAGATTAATAAAAGTAAGGAATATGATTAATCAAAGAAAATGAGAAAACAAATATGACCGAGTCAGAAATAAAACAGGGAACTTTTCTACAGACATTATAAAGAAATCAAAAAAAGTTACATACAACATATGCCAGTGAACTGTACACATAGATAAAACAGGCAAATTCTATGAAAGACAACTTAGCAAGACTGATACAATAAGAAAAAGGAAGTGTGATCAATTGGTATCCACTAGAGAATTTAATTTTAATTAAAAATTTCCCACTTAGGTACAAATGACTTCATTGATGAATGTTATCAAATATTTAAGAAATATATGATATCAAACTTATATCTACCTTTTCAGGGAAATAAAAGATATAGGACCAGTTTTCAATTCATTTTATGAAGATAGAATATTTTGATACCAATCCAGACAAGAATATTATAAAAAACCAAACAAAACAACAATACTAACAGCAAAAGTCAAACCAATACCCCCCATGAACCTAGACACAAAAATCTTTAACAAAATATTAGTAAAGAAAATATAGTAATACAGTTTTTAAAATGCTATGTACAGGGTCTGGCAGAAGTAATGCCTGCTTGAGCGTGGTGGGTAGGGAAATAATATGGGTGTAATAATGCATAGTTTTAATTTGAACATTTCACCTAAAATGTCATATGGTGTGCTTGAGTATGATATTGTTACATTACAGAATTACATTCTTATGATTTTATAATAAAAAGGGGCATTACCTGTGCTGGATCCCGTATAATGATTAAGTAATATTTAGTCCAGGAATTTCAGGTTGGTTCAATGTACAAAATTGAATTAATGTAATTCACCACATTTAAAGATTAAAAGAGAAAAGGCATATGACCATTTCAATTGCCACAAAATAACTGTTTTCATAATATTTAACATTAGGTCATATAAAAATTCTCAGCAAACTAGAAATACAAGAATATGTCTTCAGCCTAATAAAATGCATCTGCTAAAAACCTATGCTAATATCATAATTATGAAATATTAAGCCTTCCCCCCAAAACTAGAAAGAGGCACAGATGTCCATTGGAAGTACTTCTGTTTAATATTTTACTAGAGATCCTAGGCAGTGCAATGAGAACAAATAATATTGCATAGATTGTAAAGGAAAAAGTAAAGCCATCCTTATCTGAAGCTGTCATAATTGTGTATGCATAAAATCCAATGAAATCTACAACAACAAGAAACTTGACCAACTGAAAGGTAAATTTATCAATACTGTGGATATGAACTATTATGGTACAAGTGATTGGGCTCTCATATACCAGCAACAAACATTAAAACAATTTTTTAGAAGATTTTATTTATTTATTTTCAGAGAGAGGACAAAGGAGGGAGAAGGAGAGGGAGAGAAACATCAATGTGTGAGAGAAACATTGGTTGGTTGCTTCTTGCTTACCCCCAACGTGGGCTCTGGCCTGCAACCCAGGCATGTGCCCTGACAGGGAATTGAAGCGGTGACTTTTCGCTTTGCAGGCCAGCACTCATACCACTGAGCCACACCAGCCAGGGCAACATGAAAAAAATTTTAAGGTGCTGTTTACGATATCACACAAAGCATAGTCATTCAGAGTAAACGTAACGAAAGATGTACAAAAGCTCTATGCTGACACTGGAAACATTGCTGAGAGAACCTGGGGAAGGCATACATAAATGGAAATATATACCATGCTCTGGGATTGGAAGATTGAATATTATTTAAAAAGTTTTTTCTCTCCAAATAGATCTAAGAATTCAACGCATTTCTAATCAAAGTCCCAATAGCCTTGCATTTTTTAATAGAAACAAATGAGTTCATCCTGAAATTTGTTTAGAAATGCAAATATCTAGAATAACCAGAACAATCTTGAGAAAGAACGAAGCTGGAAAACTTCTAAACTTAGTAGAAAGCCACAGTAATAAAAATAACAAGGGTTTGATACAAATGCAAACAAATAGATCAATGAGAAAGAACTAAGATTCCAGAAATAGACCCATATTTATATGTTCAGGTGATTTTTCTGCAGAACTTTTCAACAAATGCTGGGCTAAAACTGGATATCCACCTGGGAAAGAAGTAAACCTCAACTTCTCCTTCATATCTTAAATGAAATTAATTTTACTTGGGTCATAGACTAGCCAAAACTGTAAAAATTAGAGAAGAAAATGTAGGAGAATATCTTTCTGAACTTAAAGTAGACAAAGATTTTTTGTACACAATAAGCACTAAACATTAAAGAAAATGAATAAATTATCCTTCATCCAAATGAGTAATTTTCTGCTCATCAAAAGCCCTTGGTGTGAAAAATGAATAGGCAAGTAGCAGATTGAAAAAAGTATTTGCAAAACATATATCCTGACAAAGGGCTTTTAAGTTCCGACAAACTAAAAATAATGACTTTATCAACAACTCAGGTAAAACCAATATAGAAAGAGCAATAAACATTTGAAAAAATAAAAACAATATTGCCATTTACAATATCATTTAAAATGTAAGATATTTAGGATTAAATTCAATAGAGTATTTAGGAGTTTACTCAGAAATTCAAGGTTGTTTAAATATGTAAAATTATACTAACATAATTCAATTAATGCATCCAGAAAAGGTAAGTAACTTATTTGTATGAAAATTACCCAGTTTTTAAAAAATGTGCAAAAGACTTGAAGAGTCACTTCAGAAGCAGTGATACACAAATGGACAATAAGCATAGGGAAGCGTCCAACATTACTAATCTTCAGGCAGATGCAAATAAAAACAGTGGCTTACCACTACACATCCAATAGAATGAATGCAATTAAAAACGCTGACAACACCAAACACTGGTGTTGAATCCTATTAGAGGTGGATCACCTCTGATTCCCATCTATTGTTGATGTAAGGATAAAATGTTGCGATCATTTTTGGAAGCAGTTCTGGTAGTTCCTTAAAAGGATAAATGTATACCCACCATTCGATACAGCGTTTTCACTCGTATCTATTTACCCAATAAAAATGTAAATGCATAACCGCATAAACGTTTGTACACAAATGTTCACAGCCACCTCATTCACCATAATTCCAAACTGAAAATACCCCAATGACCGTCAACAGGAGAACTGATAAACTGTGATACAGTCACACAGTGGAACACTGTCCAGGTAGAGCAGGCAAAGAACTGTTGATACACACAACAGTGATGAATTTCAAACACATTCAAGTTGAACAGAAAAATGTACATACTAAATGCGTGAAGTTCTAGAGGAGGTAGAACTAACCTATGGTGAAAGGAATCAGAACACTGGTTCCTTCTTGGGGGGACGTGATTGGGAAGGTACACAGTGAAACTCTTTAGGGTAATGAAAATGTTCTGTGTATTGATGGGGGTGTGTTACTTCTCCCAAGTCACTGAACTTTATCGTCAAGGTATACGCATTTTTCTGCATGTAGATTATATCTCAATTTCTAAAAGGGCTACACACGTGATTAGTTATGGAAGCTGGTATTTGCTTCTGCCTGCCCCAGAACAGCATTGAATTTCTTTTTCATTTTTGTCTATTGCTGAGATATACATCAAATGACAATAAAAATAGCAGATTTTGACAATACTAAAATTGGTCTGACCACTGGGGAGATATCTTTTAAGACAAAATAACTGACCTAAATGTTCAGAAGGACTGCGTTGAATTCAGAAAATCAATTGAATTTATGTACTACCTCTTTTCCCAAAGATATTCCACAGGTAAGCAAAACGTAATATGTAAAGGTATAAAGAACTTCTGGTGTGCTTGGGAAAGTGCCATTCAGCTTTATAAGAAATTGAACAAATATCACATGCAGAGATAGATTCCTGTTCATGACTTCTAACTTGTTATTTCACTGACATGATATAAGAAGTCCTTTGAAATTTTCCTCCTTCTTATTTGGCATACTTAGAACTACAGTGGGTAGCTAGGTAAATATCAAGGAAAAAATCACACACAAATACAATGGCACAAGCATTGTGTCTTTCCGTGGTTGTTTTTCCTGGCACTTAGTATTTGCCAGCATGTCCGTTGTATTCACACCTCCCCTGGGGTGGCTTTGAAGGTGAGTAAATAGAAAAGATTCTAATCACTATTCTCAACAACAGCATGTTCGTTTTTGGGTTGACTTAAATTGTGTGATAAGGGTCTATCCATATATTCAGCTCTATCTGGTCCAATGTTATGGAGCATTTTGCATTTATGAGTTCAAGGTGTCCAGGGAAGGAAATTTAATGCCCTCATTCATTCCACCCTTCATGGATAAAGCATTAAGAAGTAAAAATAGTCAAGGAGATTCCAATTTCATGTATTGAACCCTTGCTTGGACTGATTGATAACTGCCAAGGCAATTTCAAGCTACATATGGTACTCAAAACTCACTGGGTGCTTATATCTCTTTTCCTCTATTTGGAATGTTCTTTCCCGTTTCCCTGCTGGTTAAAGTGCAACTTTTCACTCAAGGCTGTGCAAATACCACAGCCTCTCCTTCAGGTATTTTAAATGTATTTGCTTCCATCTCCGTCTTTTCTAGAGAATGGGGAGATCTTTGTAATGTTCGCCTTCTTGTCCTTGTGGCCCACCTCACAGTAGGTGCTAACTCACTGTTGGAGGAAGGACCAGGTGAACCAACTGCATAAAGCAGATATTTTGGAACACCATCACCTCTACAATTTGACTAGGTGCCAACTTCATGATGATCATTTCAGCTCAAGCTATTCAGTTATTCTGGATTTATTTTTTAACTTGCATCCTCCAGTAATATTAGCTTTTCTTTTTATCTCCAGCCTAATCTGGATTCACATCTGTGGGTTGGCTTTCAATTTCACCATAGGAAATGATATACTTTTTTTCTATGTTCTTAATTCCAAACTCTTTCATGGCTTATATCTGGTCACCCTTAACAGAGTGTATCATTTATCCTCCATGAAAATAACTGTCCAGATTACTCATTGTTTAGTGCCCCCTGTCAGTTTTCTAGTCTTCAAGAAAATTGAGCGCTTTCGAGCTCTATTCTGCTCCAGGATATTCATCATAGAGAGTGCTTTCTGCCATATGAATACCTTTTCTTTTCCTCCTAAAAACAAAGTGGGGATTAATGTGCAAATATCTCTCCCATCAGGCTTTCTAATTTGTTTGATTGGTTTCTTCCACTATCCTGTGCAATATTAAAAGTACCATGGAAATCTCAAGGAGTTATTGGCACCTAGAGTGACTTTTCCCTGTCTCTCAAATTTGCAATAAGAAACTCTGCTTAAATAACTCTGAAAACGAATGGCAGGCTTATTTATTTCCATGGATCCTGGCTTCTCTAGTTTTGCCAGATGACTGCATATGTATTTTGCTTTTTGTCTGTTTGCTTTTTATAGATTTAAAATCTCAAGCAAAAGAAAAACAAAATAAGACATTGGTTGTGGCTGTCCATCAAGCAAGTAAAGAATGCTATAATTAGATAAAATTTTGGCAAAATAAACTCCAGCAAACAGAAAGGTCTAGTACACAGCAATGGAAACAGAAGTCAATGACTATTTGATATTCACTCATACTGTCATGATCGATATGTATTTATGTATGCAAGTATATAGGTATATACATAAATGTACATAGATACATATTTTTAAAGCCACACCAACAAAAAAAGGAGCATTTGCATTATTGTTTGGTGGCTTGTCCTTATGTATGGTCAAAAGAAAGGTTTGTAGGACAATTTTCAGGGCCTACATGTTGCCATGTTCCCTTGGATTATGGGGTATGTTTGTCACATGGTCCCCTTATCACTATGATTATAAAAGCTCTGTGGTTAGAATATGGCGAAGCATGATTAAGAAAAGGAGGGTATAGGAAGTCATTCAAAATATCACCTATAGAAACTGGACTTCTAGGGAAGAAGAAGAGGAAATTAATTGTATGAAAAGCAGAAATAGCCAATTATTTAAGCCTAGGACTCAGAGGCAGAGGAGAGGTTTTCCTTGATTTCTGTTCTCATTGGAAAACAGTAGGAACTGTCCCTACCTTAAGCCTCTAAAAGAGAGTTGACTGTGATTAGCGTGAATATCACAACAGTTGCCTTTCAACTGTTTTCCCCGTATTATTCCTATTCTATTACTTCTCAAACTTTAACGAAGTTCAAGGATTCTGGATCCATTTTGCATCTCTCACCAAAAAATACACATCTACCCATCTATGACTGTGTATACAATTTCAGGGAATAACACAAAAATACACCAAGTAAAGTGCAAACAAAAAGAAAGTCAGTGTCATAATATAAAAAGCAAACCGAGTTGGATTTAAGGCAAAAAGCATGAAACTGCAAAGAGAAGATAATTTCATGGGTAAAGTCAAAATTGGACCCATAACTGCTCTGGACATTTATGTGCAGAAGACCACTGCATTGAAATACCTAAAGCAAAATGACTGAGGGCATAGGGAAGCTTTAGGGAGAAAGTCAAGGACACAATGTGGTAGAGGAGAATTTCATATTTCTTTCTCAGTTTTTGACTGATTGAAATATTGGAAAGAAGTTCTTTAGAAGAAGGAAAACGATGTAGGCCAGAAACTCAGGTCTGCAAAAAGAAAGGAAGAGTGAGATAAAATATACCATTTTTCTTATTCTTAATTACTATAACAGATAACTGTTGGTTCAGTACAGTGATGATGTATTCAGTGAAAAATACTCTGGGGTGCTTGCACTGCCCAGGAAGTAGTGGTAGGTACACTGTTGGTTATTTGAAAATGTACTTGGATTAGTTGTAAATGTGCTTTGCAAACTCTAGGGACAACCACTAAAAAAAGTTAAAAAAAATCTGGCTAAGAGATAGGAATCAAGAATCAAGAGTTGGGTTTTAGGTACAGAAAATTAGAGAAACTTGAAACATGTAAGTCTGGTAGGTGTGGAAGAGGAAAAGAAATCAAGAAAGAAAATGAATGAAAAGTAGTAATAATGAACTAGGAGGATAGTTTTCAGAATGCCAGTGAAGAAACAGTCTCATAAAAGAAGATTAAAAAGTTTATTTTAAAATGCATGCAAGTACTGAATACATATATACATAACCAGAATGTTAACAGTGGTTGTTTTAATGAAATGGGTTTGTGAGTGATTGAATTTTGGTTTTTCTGCTTCTATCTTTGAAAAATGTTCTGCAGTAAAGATGCAAAACAGTTGTAATAAGAAATAAAATGATGACAATTATTTTTGGAGTATTGGGACCTTTACTCTTAACTCAAGGGCCCTTCCATTCTTTGCGTCAACTGTTCTGCTAGTGTCAGCTCCTAAGTCACTATACTTAAAGAGACGTACATGTTACAGGGAGACCTGTTGGCCAAATGTTTTAGGGTAGCACTGTCCAACGGCAATACTATGGGAGCTGCATATATACTGGGTTGACCAGAAGGTCCGTTTAGTTTTTTCTGTAAAGTAAAAGACACACTTTTCATTTTCATTGATTTGGATATTTTGAGTATGTTGGCTATCTCCCTCTATTGGTTGCTAGTGGGTAGAGGCCAGAGGTGTGGCTAAACATATTCTGGTGCATAAGACAGCCCCACAGCAAAGAATTACTTGGCCCAAATGTCAATAGTTCCAAGAAACTTCGCAAACCACTTTGGACACGTTCATTCAGTCCCAGCACCTTCTCCACACACTGCACAGATCATCGTTTGCATTTCAGCTGCATTTTTAGCTTTCTTGAAATAATAAAGCATAATATGCTTGAAATGTTGCTCATTTTCTTCTATCTTCAGTATTAAAATGGCTACACAAAAATTCACCAATTTGGTAAGATTTTAAAAAATGCACACTGATATGACAGCTATCACAATACAATCTAACAAAACTGTTTTGAATGAAGTTAAAGATACTAAGCACTACTAGAGCCATCATATGGAAAAAACTAAATATACTTTTTGGCCAACCTAATAATTTTAAATTTTCTGGTAGATACATTGAAAACCACTAAAAAGAACAGATAAAATTAGTTTCAATAACATATTTTAGTTAACCCAGTATATCTAAAGTGTTATCATTTCAACATATAACCAAGGTAAAGATACAAGTGAGCTATTTTGTCTTTTTTACTATGTCTTTGAAATCTGGTGTGTATTTCACACATACAGCACCTCTGAACTCATACTAACTTCAAATTCAATGGCCACATGTAGGCCATGGCTTCTGTCTTGGACAGTGAAGTTCTATTTGGAAAGACCAGCAGTATTGGCATAGCTGAAGAACGTGTAAGAAATGCACTATCTCAGTCCTCCCTCTGGACCTACCGAGTCAGAATCTATGTTTCTAACAAGTTTTCGAATGATGCTGGTTCACGGACCACACATTGAGTAGCAAGACTGTATATGTCTAACTCGATCTTGCTCTAGAATTTCTATAGTAGTTCCTTAACTTCTTCCCTGCCACAATTCTCTCTCTTAATCTCTATCATTTCTCC
The DNA here is from genome assembly GCA_004024845.1 of Tonatia bakeri. NCBI lineage: Eukaryota > Metazoa > Chordata > Mammalia > Chiroptera > Phyllostomidae > Tonatia > Tonatia bakeri. The sequence goes on from PVIA01004229.1 coordinate 55,588, forward strand.
AAACACCAATTATGTGATGGTTACAGTGTGCTAATACTTTACAAGTCTTATCTTGCCCATTGGACAGAGCAGAAAACAGAGGCACTGATCTTGGCCAAGATCACCCAGCCCAAGACCCACCCTGGTCCGGGTGCCCAACACCATCTAGTAATTGGTGGAGTTGGGATTTGAAACCCACTCATCTACCTCCAGAGTCTTGTGTCTTAACCAATGAATACCTATCTCTCCTACTTGAGATATATCCAACCCTTCAAGGACATATACCATCTCTAATACACCCTTGCCCCATAATATCTATATAACACAGTAGATTAAAGGAAGGGATGGGGGACTCCTTTCTGTTCTCCTAGTAGCACTGTCCTGCCAGGACCAAATGCCCTGTCTTATAAGCATGATTCCACATACACGTCCCCCGTTTTCTGGATGCTGGCAAACATTGACACCATGTGACAAGCTGTGGTCAACAAACCTCCTAAGCACCAGTTTCATCTCTACGATTTCACAGTAATATTATACAAATATTTGTAGGAGTTATGGATACTATCCAAGCCAATTTTTGCTTAGAAAATGTTTCTTCCTAAGTACTTAAAAAAGAAATTTCATCTCACGGATAGTTCTACAAGTGCAAGTTGTGAAAACTGATGAAATCACCATAAGGTGAGCAGGAGATTAAATGGAGGAGGTAAGATGGTTGGACAGATCCAAGTCCAAACAACTGCCTTCTTGATATCCAGGTGTTAACTTTTATTGCACTCACATTACTGATACTCTTTTTGAATTCTCTTGCCTTTTTTTCCTCTAAATAATCGAATTCCGTTTATATTCTCTCAGTTAACGTGCCGGCCCTTTAGCAAGGGATCTGGTTTTCTTCCTTTGGTACTTTCATTTCTGTTTCTCACTTGACCACACTGAAGTGGCTGAAATGCTCTCAAGGCTACCTTGTGCTCTTTGCTAGATGCTCAAGTTGGCTACCAACATCCAGTAGCCTTTCCAAGGAGGTCCTGCCATCTGCTCTCACAAAAGCAGGCCCCACAAAGATGGAGAAGAGTCTGTTCTTTTTTGGAAGAGTATAGGGATGACTACGGTGTGAAATATTTTCCACTACTAAGAAGCTGTATGCCCTGAGGTAAGTTACTATTACTCTCTAAACCTGACCCTTCTTAACTGTGTAAACTTGGACCAGATACTTAACCATGATGAACCTCAGGTTTCATCTATAATAATGTGTCATTTTTACTCACCTATCCTAGGGTTATCTGATAGCATTAATTGAGAATAAAAGATATGAAAAAAATATACTGCAGATCCTGGCATCTAATGAATAATATCACATTATCACTCTTCTGCAAACTTTCCTACTGAACTACAGAAGTACGAGGCCTCAACTTGACAGTATCAGCATTTCAGAACTTCCAATGACCAATCACAACATTTCCACGTCATCTCCCTCCAAGATGCATTTACCCTTCAGAAGCAATTCATGCTCAATAACATTTGCATGCATTGCTGCCTTTTATTTACTAACAACTATATTCAGAATATCTCCAGAACAGGGTTTGAGTCACTTCTGTCTTCCTTCTTGGGCATCCTATACAATTCCTTTTGGTGATGATGGGTTTCCCCAGTGTCTATGGACCATTTCCATGAATCCCACAGTTCGGTCATTATTCCACCTCTACCCTCTCATCCTACCCTGGGATCCTCCATCACAGACAATTTCTCACCTCACTTCCTGACAATGGAATGTTGTCATTAAAAACACTTCAAAACATACAGAGAAGTAAAAGATCTACGTCTCTACACTTGGATTTCATGAGTGTTGACCTTTTGTCTTATTATTCAAGTTTCTGGTTTTTAAAGACCTGTAAATGTTTCAGATACAGTTGTGAAATTTTCAGTCTTCCTCTCTTCCTTAGAGGTAATCATTGTCCTATCACATGAAAAAATTTCACTTTCACTTTCTTTACAAATGGAGTTGCTGTGTCTGTTACAGGGCTATGCCAATTAAATTAAATTAAATATGTAACTGGCTGACAATGAGTTAAATGTTCAACAATAGTTGGCTCTCATCATCACCATCATCTTCATCACCATCATTATTTTTCTCAGCACACTTATCTGTCTCCTGCAGTAGAGTTTTGCTTTTACGAGATGGGAGACTTTCTTTCCCCTCTGTAGATATAGCTTAGCCCAGTTCCTGATGTATAGCCAGTACACAAAACTCATAAGTTAAATGAATGCTATAAAGGCTGGAATGACTGCAGTCCATTTTCTAATTTCAGGCATAATGTTAAACCACATTAGGCATAAGTCTTCTACAAATTTTCAAAAATAGGAAATTGGCCATAATACGCAGGCAATATTCATTCATCTTGAAAAATCCAGAGTAGTGATGATCTATTAGTTCCTTCAAGTGGCTCTGATTACCTGTTTGTCAGTATCACTTGTTCTCCAGTAACTGACTCCAGAGAAAAATGGGACAGCATTAGGGTTTCTGAAGTTCATAAGCTGAACTAAAAGGTGGCGAGGCACTGGACCAGAGGTGCGCTCAGTTTTCTGGCGTCCTCTGTAGCCTCTCAAGATAAACGCAGCCTTCTAGTTTGCTATAACCCCACTTGCTGTTTCCTAGTCAATTACTGAGATTTATAGACATAAAAAAGCAGAACTTGTCATTTAAAATTATTTGCAATAAAATTAGATCTTGTTTACTAGATGCTAAATACCCGTAGTCAAGGAAGTGGCAGGCAATCTTACTTGTTTCCCCCCCACACTAATTAAACATTTTAGTGCAGAGATCAGCATAACGAAGGAATTAAGAAACAATGAGAAGTGTTCAGGATAATTTGTAACATCAGTGCGCTGATGCACTGGGTCCAGATACCACAATTTGATTGGCAGGACTTTATTAAGTTTTGGCAGCACTTATAGGCTGGGAGCTCCTTTATGAGGCTCGTGCACATTAATCCAGGCTCCTGTTCTCATTAATACTGATGAGTGAAGGCAGTTAATTGAATTATGTATGAAACACTGCTGATTAAATAATATTTCACTCTCCACTACAGAATTAGCTCTGCTGGATTAGCATCCACTGTTGTCTCTGACACTGAATGTCATAAGGATCTCTTCTCAAGCATACACTTCGATTCCTTCCCATCTGTTCAAGCAATGCAGCATCTCAGCTACTGCTGGAACCTACTTACCCTTCAGATCTGACATGAGGTCATTTTGGAGAACCAATAGTTATTTATTAGCATCTGTGTAACCAAGAACAGAATCTTCCTAAAGCTTCCACCCCTCCAGGAGTATTATCATTTAATTCCACTGTGGAATGTAAAAAATATCCTAATAATTTATAATTGTATTCTGCGTAAGGTAATAAGAAGAGAAAATAACTCTGGGTCTTCCAAATCAGCCTTGAAAGTGTTTCTGTACCTCCCTTTTCTTATGTAATCTTAATAACTGCTCTGTTGAGAGAACAGAAGCCTCTCTGTGTGGCAGATGCACTCAAATTTCTTTCCTCTCTCCTGCCCTCCTCTTCCCTCTTTCTTTTGACCATCTCTTTCATTATGTGAAATCACTAAGTGCCAGATGCTGTGATGGGTACTGATATGCAGAGGTAAACAAACCTTGGGTACTTTTCAGAGGAACTCACCTCTTAATAGGCAATAAAACATGTATATAGATACTTAATATCATGTGGTAAGTACATAATAGAGATGTGAATGAGCCAGAAGAAGGAGGGACTAATCCTCCTTGGAGAGGTTGAGAGAGCTTTGAAATTGGAAGTGACAAGTGAGATGAGCCTTAAAATGTCAGTAGGAATTTTCCAGGTCCTGACTCCATCGGCAAGAAGAAAAAGAGCACAAGGCGAATTAAATGGCATGTGGACTCATCATCCATTGAAGTAGCAGAGTAGGAATCAGGCCAACAAATCCAGCAGTTTTGTTTCCCCCTATGATTTAGACGAGATTTTTTGAAATGTTTTTTCAGTTCTCCAAGGATGATGATGTATAACAAAGTCACATGGTGAAAATTCGTGGTGACCCTTGTCAAGTCCTTAACCTGGGCTTTAATTTTTTTTAACTCTAAGGAGTTTGGTCAGGACACATTCTACTGAATGTACGCAGAAATTCTGACTGATTGTGAAGATACCTCCAGGAGAGGTAGCTTCTAGATAGCTACTTTGTTGAATTTACTGTTGTAGTAGATATGGGTCTAGCTTCTCACTTTGCAAGACCAGAAACTTCCTCTTATCAGTGCTACACAGATCTGGACTTGAATACCTGGTTCACACAGACTAAATTTATAAGAGATTGGCAGCCTACCTTGAAGTTTTCTTACACAAAACTATAGGAGAAGATATATTGTAATCAAAGATTACTTAAGCATGGACTCAGGACAAAGGGAATTGAGTGTTTTAAATATTTTATGACATCAGAACCTAAAAGCACCTGTCTGAGTGCATCCATTCCCATGGTGGAGATCTGTCTGTCAAGGGGGGCCATTCTTTAGTGGGCTGTGCCAGGAAGCCCTTTCTCAGGACAGTGTTAAAGAGACACTGCCAACTTGCACTTCCCAGGATTTCTTTTCTTCTAAACTCTCATTACTCACCAGTTTTTCTTTCCTATAGGTCTCAGTAAATATGTATTATCTACAACTATTGATTCCTCAGTAAAGTCTCCACTCCTTTAAGGGGCATTCCTTCTCCTTAAGATGGTTCATGAGTTGATTTGATCATTTTAGTTGGAGAGGACAATTTTATTTCTCATAAAGCTAAGTTCTTAGAGATTTCTTGTTAGCTAATACTTACCCACCTAGATATTCCATCTCTAGAATTCTAACACAAATAATTAAGTATTTGCAAAACATGGTTTGCAAAACATTAGACCTACCGAAGATGCTTAAATAGAGTTGAATGTGATAGCAACCCAGAAACAAGCAACAGGTATAGCTGAATAAAAAGAAATGGAATAAAGTTGATGACAGGTTTATAACTGATACACAAAGGTATCTTACAGGAGTAAAACCATGTAATACATTTTATGTCTCAAATCTCAAGTTCACAAAATACTTAATGCAAACAAAGCAACCCAACAGAAGAAAATAAAGCCCAGCACTCGGTAACTGGATTACTAGAAAAACATCATTCTTTAATTAAAATTGTTAATTGCTTTATGTTGTGCTTCACTTACTGCAAATATGTAAAAATATTCAGGAAATAAAATGCTTGAAACACAATTGCTTAATTTTCAACTAAGAATTCTGTTTATGTGCCTTAGCATTTCTTAAAAAAAAAAAAACCCTTATATAAATAATGATTTAACAAAAAAAAATGGAAGAAAACATCAGGAGAGACATTGTTCAACCGTTAAAAAAATTTTAAAACTCTCAGCAGGCCAAATTAACATTTTCATTAAAATTATAGCCAATCCTTACATTCAGTAATATTTAGTTCCCTGGCTAAGAGAACTAGTTCCAACAAAAGAGCGCATCAATGGAGAAAAGTGTAACTGAGGTCAATACCCAAATTTCTTTAATATCTGAAAAAGTGGTATGTTCTTTGCGCAGAGGTTCTCTTTCTATCCAGCTCTAAGGATATCCCAACTGAGTTGGTAGGATTTTAGAACTCATTTCCTGTGTTATTCTTGCTTTTACACCTTTGCCAAGGCTGCTTTTCAGCAGGGGGACCAAACTTGGTCATCTATTGTCCCACTTCCTCTTCCCTTAGGAGCTATCACTTTTTTTTCTCCTTGAAATAAATTCACCTAAAGAGTCAAAACCATTTATCTCCACCATCTTCCCAACATGCTCCCTGGAACCTTCAAAACAACCATTATATGTCCAAAGTGTGCCCTCCTTGCATTTACTAAGACACAACTTACTGAAAGCCTGGTAATAGTAGTTACTATTTACTGAACTCCTCAAATATGCTTTGCCAGCTGTGCTGAGGATTCAGTGATAAATGTACCATTTTTCCCTCGAGGAAATCACAGTCAACCAAGAGAGGCAACCGTAACAGATGCTCCTTGTAGAGGGAGATATGTGCTAGAAGAGCACAGGTGAGATGGCAACTCATTCAAATGGGAGCGCAGGTGACTCTCCCACATCTCATTCATAATATGGTCATTCGCCATGTCCCCAACACTGCAACATCACATCCATCTCCTCTTCCACCCTTTCGCATCCAATGGTGGTTTCTGCTCCAGAAATATCTCTGACACCTCTTCTCACTGACTGGGCCCTCATCTCTTGCCCGAACAACTACAATGACCTCTTTGCCACTACTTTCTTCCCTCCAAAGAGTATTAAGTTATTAATGGAAAGCAGAACTGATTCAAAAATTGCTGTTGGCTCTGACTTGTCCACAAGGTCAAGTTCAATCTCCTCAATATGGCCAATATATTTTCCACAGTCTGGTCTTCACATACTTCTCCAGACTTATGTCCAATGTCATTCTTCAGGCCACACATAACTTTTCTGGATTCTGTCAATAAGCCATGTTCTTTCAACTGTCTGCAATTTTGAGTATACCCTTTTCTCTGCTTGGCATACCTTTCTCCCTGACTCCATCTTCCTGGGAAAACTTCTTATCCGTTAGATCCAAACTCATGCCCATTTGACCTTTTTAGCATCCAGTTGGCAAAGAGCTACCAGATGGCCACTCGCTCAACAACTGTGGGCCATTTCATATGGGGGCAAAAACTTGACTTTTAAATAACAGCCGAGGACCACACTTCTGTCAAACAGAAAACATTCATGTGATAAAAGTTCACTGAGGGAGCTGCTATAATGTGCTTGATTATTTTCTATGGATTTAAAGATATTAATACATTTCTCAAAACATCTAACTTTCTCACAGCCAACAAGTGCATCCTGGGGTATAAAGAGTCAAGGTGACAGAGGTGAATTATACTCGATACTCTAAACTTCCTCACTTCCAATCTCTCTGTAGAGTTGGTTTTTGCTTATCCTTCAAATTTTGGCTTATAGTCAAATCTTTAAGAAATCTTTCTAGATGTTCTTCCTAGTGCATTTTTCATAGAATCATATTTCTACCATATTTCTCATATAAACTGGTCCCTTTCCCCTATAGCAGCTACCCTAATTTATCATTATATATTTGTTATTTGTTGTCTTTTTCTTCTTTTTTATTTGTAAAATCCATAGTGATAGGGGCTGCCTTTGTTTTATTCATCCATACGTATCCAGCACTAGCCTAGAACAGGCTACATCTCAATAAATGTGTTGAATGACTACAGTTCCATACTAGATGACATAAAAACATTTAAAAATCCCATTAGATAACATGTCCACTGGGTTAGACTGCTGGAGAAATCAGTTACTGATGAGGATCTGCACATATAAGGGTCATTAAGTGGTTTCCAAAACTTTTGTCTGTAGAAAACCCACATGGAAATCCTAAGAGAAAAAGGGACAAAAACAAAACTTCGAAATTTGCAATCAAGCTCAGCAAAATTCTCTGCAAACCCTCTGAAGGCTGAAAATTCATCCTGAGGTAGAAAAAGTCAAGCTATGTAGCTTCATAAAACATGTTGATTTTGGGTGAGGACAAAGTGTTTTTAGCTGTCACAATGCAGAGACAACTGAATAGTATCTGTCTCAATGTAGGAAAAACTCTCTCATATTTCTTAGCATGCTCTAAGAAACGCGAAGTAGAGGGCAATACTCAAAAGATCATCAAACAAAACTGACACCACGGAGGAAATGGTATCATCTCATTTCCTCTGAGGGAAGCCCTTGGAGAAGCAGAAGGGAGTTGGTATAAGTGGGTGTAACAGTGTCTGCCTCCACGGGCAAATTCAAGGTCACCTTCCCAGTGGGAACCACAGGGACAGAAGAATGTGGAAATTATGGCCACCAAATGGCAAACCTGGCCACAGCATGTTAACAAGGTAAAATACAGGTCACCCCAGTCACCCAGACTTGGGAAGAAGGCCAGAGGAGATGTCAAGAGGGGCTCAGTTCTACTCTCAGTGGGGACAAAGGTCAAAGCCTACATTCTTTACAGAGGCCATGGCTGCCCATGTTTTTGGTTCATTCATGCTACATGGCTGTATCCTGGAGAACAAGGATAAAAAAAGACATACCATGTGAGAAAATGAGGAAACAATAAAAGTAGTGAAATAATTTTGTGCTCAATTACATGTACAGATTCCAGGAGCTACAGATGTTCAGAGACAAGAGAAAGAGTGCTTAGAAAAGAACGGGATACAAATATTTGCCTCCCTGTAATCCGTCATGGAGGAGGTCAGCCAAGGATAAATTTAACTGTACTTTCTTTTAATACCTGTCCCTGAGAATTCCTCAGCTCATAAAACTACACCACCATCTCATCTTCCTCTGATGTCTTTCCCTTCCCTCTTATTTATTCCTTTGTTTATCAATTAAAAGATGCTGCTTTCAATTCTGACAGGACTTTCTTTCACTGTGGGCTCCCCCAGGTCCAATTTTTGTATAGCTCATCAATTTATTTATATTTATTTGTCCTAATATATATTTTCAATTGGTTTCTATTGTGTAGCACACCACAGGGAAAGTCCCTGGTATTAAAATCACACTGCATGGTTTAATCTCACTTCAGTGGCAGGGCTCTGGTTTTAATCAACTTATTTTGGTCACTGAATAGTTCTCAGTTACCGTCCAGTGGGGTCAGGTAGGCCATGAACTGAAAGAAATTAAATGAGTCTCTGCTCCCCTTTCCTCTCTCCTCCATATGGAATAGCACATTTCTTCCACTCCACATAAACTAGAGCTAAAGCCAGGTTCTAAATTGGTCTGGTGAAATTGTCACTGACTCTCCATTATCCCTACTAGCAATGGAAATCAATGCAGTGGATAATTTAAAATAATGGCTGGTTCCAATTCAATCATATTTGTCTTGAAGAATAGGATATGCTTTTTCCCTTCAAAAACTTATCTTTCTCATTAATTATGTTTTCTGGGTAGGGGGAGAAAGAGAGAGAGAGAGAGAGAGAAGAGAAATATCTCACTTTTTAGACCCTTTAGAGTGCCAAGCATAGTGTGGGACACTTAATAAACATTATCTTATGTAATCACTCTATGAAGAAGGCATTATTATTACTCCCAGTTTTCGGAGAAGGACACACAGGAGCAGCAGAGC